>JAVLVB010000003.1:691045-702147 GCA_032876305.1 Orestias chungarensis
AAAAAAAAAAAAAAAAAAAAAAAGAGAGAAAGAAAAGAACTTTCACCACAGATCACTCAATGGTAGCAAGCAACAGGTCAAGCTGAAAAGAAAACAGAAAAAACAGAAAAAAAAAACTTTAGATACAGAAAGGAGAAACTGTACGGATTGCAAACAAAAAGTCTGATGAAGCAAAGCTTGGAAGGTGCGTCCCTGCTGGGTTGATTGCTTGCCAGGAAAAACCTTATACAGTAGAGCACATGGAGACTTTCATTCTCTATGTAGGAATACACAGGGTAACACTGGGCTCTGATTTACAATCAAGAGAGCCTTTGTATGACAATACAATCAAAAATTGAATCAATGACATGCCAGATGGATTTGGAGCAGTGCGCCGCTGGTATCAGAGGCACCATATGCTGATAATTCAGACATTACAACAGAGGATTGAACAATGTTTTTCATGAGTGTCCAGACGTCCGGAACTTTAAACTGAACTTTAAATGTCTACAAATGTCTTGTAGACCTGCTTCACATTTCCTCTTTATTGTGGATTTGGTAAACAACAGGAGGAGTTTATGGTTTCCTGTTCAGCAGTACTTTGTTAGCAGCTCTTCAGTAAAACGGTACAGAGAAGATCAATCAGAAGACTATGTGTTTCAATCACTTTGGTTTTAAAAACAAATATCAAGTGGATGCATCCCAAAAGCTTGTCTGCTTGTCACCTTGATATGACAAAGAAATTTGAAACAACTCCTCTATTGGATAAGTAGTTTTCATCTGGCGACAGGCTATTTAACCCTAACTTGAGTAGAATGAAGCTTCTCCTTTCTTAGACAACCATGTTTGAAAACATCCTGTAGTTGTTTCAGAAAAGTCGAATAATTGGCATGCATCAAGAAACGATTTTTGTAGAAAGAAATTAGTGAGAAAAAAATGAAAACCAGCTAAAAAAATAGAAATAATAGGATTGTCCAGAACAATCAGCTATACTGCATAATATGATGTGAAAAAAAACCTTAATGACTATATTCAGCAATCATCTCAATGTTTGGTGAAAGCAGATATAAAAAAGTTGAGGTCCGGACCACAGACGCCGGAGAGATATCTGATAAGAGGCAAGGGTAGACAGGGAAATTCACAAACAAGAACATTGTCCACATCAGGAATACATGCATGAAAGGAATGCTGGACATTTCATCACAGAAGGGATTTCTAAGGTCTGGTGCCTTCTTTGTCCATAAGAACTGTATTTGAAGGCAGGTGAACAGGTGTATGGCATGAACTTAACTATGCTGCAAAGAAGCATGCGGGTGCATCAGATGAGCTTGACTGCAGAGCACAAAAACAGAGCAAGCAGGTGGGACAGAATCATTGCAAGAGGTAGCTCCACAAAACAGAAAGCGACCGTTTCTGTTCGGATGATCAGTGTATGTCAGTCGTTCTAGAGTTCATTCAAACCTCTTGTAATTGTTTCTTTTACTTCTCATCGTTACACAGCCAGAAGCTTCAAAGTTTCCTATTGGAATTTTATGTGATAGATTACCACAAGATTGTGCATAATTATAAAGTCGACAATTTAAAGTCAAAGTTTTTTTTTCTTATGTTCTTTTTTTTTTGTCTTTTCAGCTTGACCTGTTGCTGGCTATCATTGAGTGATCTGTACTGAAAGTTCTTGAAATGGCCTGACGGACAAATATGCATAGTTTTTATGAATAATCCGAGAAAAAAAGAATTGTACCGAACTCTAGTGAAGTAAAACGGCAAATTCACAGACAGTACATTCGGCTCGTAGAGTCTGTTGTGCAAATACATTTCATTATATGATTCAAAGACATCCATCGCTTAAACTCCTATCATTCTTCCAAGGTGTTATTTTGTTTATTTTATCTTTATTTCTTATTAGTTTCAGGTGAGGTTTTTAATGATTAACAGTTAGGATAGTTTAGTAAGACTGATTATATACATCTCCTCCTTTTAATATTGTCTACCTAATAAAAATATCCAGGGAACGTTCAAACCATAGTTGCTGTATTTATGCTGTGTCTCAGCCTACATTTTTTTAATTTTTCCTTATCATCCAGCTGCCACTGATGTATCCTGTAGGCCAGGAAGGAGTTCAGCCATGTACAAACAAGCTATTCCTGTAACTGACAAATGCAGAGACACATACTCTAATGTAGTGTGATAATATAAAATTAATCAGGATCTAGATATCATGTTGACTTTGAGCTGAGGCACACTACAATAAAAAAAAATAATTAAAAAAGCGATGATCTTTTTCTTACTAGCAGTGTGTGCACTTTCTGGCTGTACAGTATGAGATTTTACATAAAGTGCTACGAAAAAAATACTATCACAGGCTGCATCACAGACTTGGGACTTGACTCGCTCATGTGACAGCCTAACAAAAAATCCGCAGTGATCTAACCATGGTGTATGTCAGAGAAAGTCTTGCCAAAAGCCCTCTCTGGGTAGATTTAAACCCTTCTAACACACTCGCAGGCATACAGGCAGTTCAGCAGCAACCCACACACACGCTCCCCGCAGAGATTAATAAATCTTATTCAGATCACACAGCTCTGATGAACTTGGTTGACAGAGGGGGTCTGCAGCCTGTCTAAGCAAGTGAGACGCTTTGCCCCTCTCTCATTCAGCTCAACCCTACTCCTCTGGCTTTTCATCTTTGTCTTTTTTTGTTATCCTCTTCTTCATTTTTTGCTCTCGCCTCTACCCCGCATGCCGAGCCCCGCCAATCTCTTTCTTAGCATTTGATCTCTTCATAATTCAGCAGGAGCTGATGTGGAAAAAAAGGCTATTAATTGCAATGATAAGGCTAAAATTGAAGGAGACGCACAGATCAAAGGAGGGTTCAGTTATATATTTTTTGATCACAGTCAGACTGCTGAGCTCTTTTCTGGGCTTTTTTTTAAACCAAACAAGCTGGACCGAAGCATTTTCATTTTATTTTTTTGCATTGGTGCGTGAGTGGTTTGATCTGTGGTTTTAAAAGAAAAACACACAGAACTGAGCTCAAACCAAAAAATTGTGCTATGTTTCAAAAATAAAAAATAAAAAATCCATTCAAGCTAGAGCAGATCCTAAAAGAGGAGCAGGATACAATCTGGATAAATCCTTATTGCAGGGTTAAATCCCTGACAGGTCCGGTTTTTATAGGCCAGGATATGGATACAAAACCAAAACATTATTGTATAGCTTCTTATCTGAATTTGCACATGCTACCATCGGATGGTGTAATCAGGAAACATTACAATAATTAAACCAACTGTATATCCACAAGATGACCCAAGATCTATTGATGAACCTTTTAGCTGTTATTTAGATATGAAGTCACAAATGACAATGAATTCTGTTAAATAGTAATTATTATAATAGAAAATAAGATACGAATTGGTAGCACAAAACTTCAGATCAAGTCAAAAAGCTAACTATCACAAGTTTCAGAGACCACATAAAAAACCTTTCAAAATATATTTTATTCGCTAAACATCATTGCCCAAGGTTAACAGTCACGCTTACAATCCAACGCAGAGACACGCTTTTATAACTTCTTCTTCTTCTGGTTTAAACACATTGACATATTATTTTGTTTCATTTTAGAATTATAATTGTAATTCTCTGCTTTCTGATCTCCCAAGACAAAGAAATAAAAAAAGAACAGCTTCATCATAGCTACATCAGAATTTGCCAACATGAGTTCTGATAAGTGCAACAAGTTGAGTTCACATCACACCCATTCAACTGTGTTCACCATCTGACCATTAAGGAATCAAACTCGTAACAGTCTTAGTCTAACCAGAATGTAATCTTTTTATCAGATATGCCTTCATCCTACAGCCCTCCCGTTGAAACTCAATTTGAATATTCAAAGTAACTCTTGACTTCCTACTATGGCCCTTGAACAGCCTTCCGGAGGAGCTGAGCGCATCTGAGAGTTGGTCTGGTTCAATTATCTTCCTTTTTCACCTAGTTTTGGGCTTAGTAGTCTCTATTTGTATGTAATCGATCGACTAATATTTATTAAATGAAGTGGTAAGTACATGCATACCCTGTTGATAACATTAGTATCTGAAATAACTTGACCTTAGAATGTTTATTTTTTGGGTTTTCAGGTTTTCTATGCGTTTATTTATATACATTTACAATTTAAAGTCTTATTTATCCTCTCTCCTTCTTGTGCAATAAAGATGGAAAAGAACCCTAAAAATGACTCTCTGCAACAAAAAGGGTTATCAAATGTATAAATGAATTTTCATTCTTAAACTTAGAACACAAAAAAACATCAATACATCAGAACGCATTCTCTTAAAAGGAGCATAGTAGTGTGCATTAAGTGCACAATAGTGTACTTTCCGCACCATTTGGTTGTGGAAGCAATTTTGCCAATACTGCATGGAAAAAACAGGAAAAACTAAAATATGTCTTTTTTCTCTACATATTTATCTAAAACACTGTTTAGGGTTTGGCCAAAGTCTGTAAGTGTGGGCGTACAAGGCCAAAAAGGGCCACATGTGGCTCCAGAGCCGCGGGTTGCAGACCACTGCCGTGGACTGACAGCTGCGTGCTCTTTGAGGAGAAGACCTGCAGCTGAGCGCCGACACGCACAAGGAGCTCCAGCCACTGACCAACACTGTCATACTTTCTCCGCTATTTGATTGCGGACCTTACAGTTAAGGGTAAAAGGTGTCTGGTGTTTAAAAAAAACAACAACAGATTTGATAAATATGAAATAAAAGAAAAAACCTGGCACTGCAAATTTTTTGACA
Organism: Orestias chungarensis; assembly: GCA_032876305.1. Taxonomy (NCBI): domain Eukaryota; kingdom Metazoa; phylum Chordata; class Actinopteri; order Cyprinodontiformes; family Cyprinodontidae; genus Orestias; species Orestias chungarensis. Next base: position 695,812 of record JAVLVB010000003.1, read on the forward strand.
TGTGGCAGGGCGGTTAATGCTGTGTGTAAAGCTACAGATAGTTATGAATGACCGGCACATGATAAACTTTTTTTTTTTTTCAAAAAGATTTTTGGGAACTTGTGATGAGGAAGACGTGAGCCAAAAAAGAACAAATGCCATCCAATTTTTTTGACTATAAAGCTTAAATACAATGCACACAGCCCCACAAACACCTATTACGATTATAAGTGCTATCCCCATATTTCCCTTCCTCCTGTACACAGTAAGCAGCCATCTAAGTCATTGAGCACTGTGAGGCTGGAGAGTCAATTATGTGTTATCAAAGGAGCTGTTGTAGACAAAAAAAAACAGATTAAGCTAACAATGGAGCTTTAAAGCAAAGACTTGATGTGTCTTATTGTACTTTAAGTGTGACCTGAGGAGTCCTGGATACATAAGTAAGACTTTATTGGCCCTAAGCCTTATGCAGCAACCATGCACATCTATGCGTGCCATCTCCTGTTTGTTAAGTTTCACATCAATCATGGACTCATTTGCCTAAATGAACAAGCCAGTGGCTCCACACCGAGCATGTTTCAAACAGCACCACCACAATCTATTACTTTTATTCTCATAAAGCAGCTGTTAAATATTGCAATTAGAAAAAAACACAACATGCACAGGTAATATTGGGCAATAGGAGAAAACTATGAACTCGTGGTTACCTTTAGTGGAAGAGACTTCTCACTGCAAGGACTGATGGGTAGAGACTGAAGGCTGCTGGCTGGACTAGTCTCCGTGCTCTGCAAAAGACAATCACGAAAAAATTAGGAAAGCATCAAAATTATCGCGAGGAACGTCTTAATAGAGTAGCTCCAAATGAATACTTCATTATGAGAGAAAAGTGGAGCCCCCTGTATTATTCAGCACCATCTTTGAACTTTGTTTTGTTTTTAAACCGTATAGGAGAGAAACACTGCATATGAATCTCTTTAGTATTTCTGCTTTCCCAAATATCTGACACATAATTTTGCATTTTACTTCAATGATCTCAGCCACAGTCACTTTTGATTTAACAAAATGTAAAAAGTGGGACACGTGGCATTCTTTCCTTTCTTTTAATGCGCCGGGTTTCTTTCATATTGTTTCTGATGTCAAGTGTGATCAGATGCATTTTGGCAACAAACAAAAACACAGGCAACAACTAGGCAGAAAGTTAAGTCGTGAACAAACTCAAACACATACTAAAGTCCCACCCAGACGTCTTCAGATGTTACTGGAAGGACATGCAGAATCAAGTCAACATCCAAACCCTGAATCTCTTAGTTGTAACTATCACCTGTGAAAGATTTAATGTTGCATATGTAAAACCCGATTAAAGAATCTTGGTTTTGATAAAATGGCCAGATAATTGTTTTTTTTAATGCACTCAAAGCAACCCAATGTCTTATATATACGAGAATATGGAGTGTGGTTGTTTCATGAATTCTTGGGAGACTCTAAACAAATTCATGAAGATGTTTATTTTAGCCACATGTCAAACTTTTTAGGATTAATACGTTTTTCACTTTTGTGGTGTATTTATTTTTTTCTTGGCCAAATCTCAGATCATATAGTGTTGACCTGCTTAAAGTAGGTTGGGGTGGAACACAGTGAGTCCAAATCTTTGTAAAGTAAAAACTTGAGGTTTTATTGGTTTGGCTGACCTTTTAAAGACACATACCTCCCTATCAGAATTATAGGTGTGCTATGGCGCCAGGCCATCAATGTGTCATTCGTGATCAATGCTTTTCTGTACATAGTGAGACAGCCGTGCACCCACTGAAAACCACACCCACGGACGCAGCAGCCCTCCTCCCTTCCTCCTACAACACAAACACATCCTCTGTAAGGTCACCTCTGTCCCACAGCCCCTAACGCACAAGTTTCCCTGCAATTAGATGTGGCTCAGTAAAAAAGGCTCTCAGATTTAAGAATTGGCTGCTGGGGAGCCATGAATTTAACGACTTGCACTGCACTGAAACTGAATGTCCACAAATGATGAATCGCTTCAGAAAGAAAAGCAGGTATTGTAGTTTAAGGCGCATCTTTAATCACATACTCACGTCTCCTAAATCAAGAAGTGAAAGGCCTTAAATAAGCGAGGGGGACATTCATTTTCACTCCCTCTAATTGACTTTTGAGTTTTTATAGGACAACAGCGCCATTTTATAGACGTCAGGCCTCTCATAGTCCCGCGGTCGACACGGCACAAAGACCACGCTGAAAATAACACAGCTTATTAGTGAGACTTCCTCTGTTTTCCGTTTTTTTTCTGCACCATACCTCACTACTTACCTGTAGGAGTCCAAAGAAAAACTTTTCACATTGTGAACTGAGCATCAATTCAGTCTTCATGTCAAAACTAGGCAAAAAGTTGGCAAAAGTACTATTTATAAAACTATTTTAAAGAGCAAGAATAATAATACAAATATTTCTCCAATGGGTCGCCTTCAAAAGGGTGGATGGATACATGGATGTATGAATGAATGGATGGATGGATAGTTGGGTGAGGTTGGTGGACGGATAATTAAAAAATAACTATTTTCCAGGCCTTTTTAAAGACAACTGGAACCCTCGATATATGAAACCGGCTCTTGTCTGACAAAACTCACACAATTAGTAAAAAAAAGTCAGGGTATTTTGTAGGGGCTAAAAGTCAAACAATAGACTAGGAACAGGTATGTATAGATTCAGAGCAACGTCCATAAAAGCTCTGGGTATGTACTGTAACAAATGGTACATCACATTTTAGTTAGAAACCACAGTCGACGTTGACAAATGGGGATCATTGTGTGAGGCTGCTTTTACGCACACCCAAGACAGCAGCAGTTTAGAGATGTTCCCTCTGTGCAGCCAAGAGGATAAACTGCTGAAAGGGAAATAATTTAGGAGCAGACAGAGCCAAATGTGCAAAGTAAACATTAAAAATACCAAGAGGTCTCAGCCCGACTGACAGAGGTGTCATGATATAAGAGAAGTCATCTGGATTTGTGCGTCATTTGTACGTTTCAGCCGTTCGTACTTGAACACTACTTTGCAAGAACTCGGATAGCAGGATGTTTTTTGTCGTTATTGTCGCTTTCAAACTTCCAAGGTTTATTTCAGCATTTCCACATCCTGGTTCTAATTTCAAAACAACTAGTTTGAACTGGATTAACAGGATTCTGCATTATCTTATGATGTCATTTCAAATTCTAAGTTGCTACTAAAAAGAAGAATAAGTGGAAAATTTCTGTAACCTCTGATTCCTTGAGTCATTTTGCAGATTCTTATGCTTCTTATTTGGAAATTTGACTCTGGAAAAAGAGGACAACATAGCAATGGGTTATTTTATGGCACTTTATAATTATATTATAAATGCCAGAAGGATACACTTCAACATGCACCTAACTTGACAGACAGCGTGTGTTTTTTTAGGTGTTTGGCTTCTATATTGACTTACCACCTACATCAGCGCCCAGTTATGAAAAATATTGTGTTGAAGAGTTTTTAAACAGACCTGCAAAGTCTCAGTGATTAGCTGTATGTGTTAGCATGGTAACGCTACAATTAGCTTGCTCCGTCAGCAAAGGTGTGATCATATAATTTACAATTAGAATCATGTTAAAGTTTACAGAAACACAATATATGTTGAAGGGTGTAAAATACATTCTTTATCACAATAATATTGCTTTATAAATTTTTTTTACAGCTGTGAACAGTGACCCAGACTATTACTGTACCTTCCATCTTTCTAACAATAGAATAAAACCAACAACGTTTTCAGCCATTCTCAAGCGAAATCAAACAGTTAAAGCCATTTTAACGTCTTCAACTACGAAACAAAGCTGTAATCTGACAGTACAGTTTAAAAAAAACAACAACAAAAAACAAGTACAAATTGTACTGACCCAAAGTATTCATGCCAAACAGTAAATGAAAACAGCCAACATGGTCTGATGGTGCAAAAATAAGAACAAAGGACTAAAACATTGGATACTATTTCGTGTTCACTGAGTGGAAGAGTATACTTTTACATCACGTTTTGTCAAGTAAAACAGTGAAAGCCACTGTTTTAGGTTTCAAATAAATATTGTTTAAAGTATAGGTTGTTAAATGATCAATATTTACAAATTCAGGAGTCATAACTGGAGTTCCAAATGAACCTTAACAAAAACCAGAAGACTAGGCACTAAATTAAGGTTAAACACAGTAAAAAACAAACAAAACCCCCAATTATATATATTAAAAAACTAGTCACTTGGGCTAACAGTTTATTATAGCATAGATACAAGTTGAGCACTGTCACACTTAAGAAAGGAGCCATTAGAATAGCAGCCAACTAACACATGCCCTGTCGTCAATGAGGCCGTAATCTTGGTTTAAACGATCAGTCATACGTCAACTATATTTAAAGGCTGATTCAAATGGACTCAGAGATGCTGTAAAAACAGTGGCACCAAGGTCACAGCGTTAACACAGCTTAGCCATCATCTTGGATGAAATGAACACCATTTTAAAATAGTGATAATAACGTTAATTCTCAGATTTAATCAGATAACAAGCCAAACAGTCATTTTCAAAGAAGCAAGGCGGTTTTGAAGAAGGTAGGCTGAGATTTCTCAGTCAGGTCATGAGTCCGGTTTATTTACCATCTCCTTCCTCTCATCAATCCTTAACCCTTTAAAGCCTGCTCCAATAAAAAAACAGATAAAGTTGTCAATTTTTAAATCTGGAGTCTTTATCTGGCCCTTCAACAAAATACGGAAAGACATTCAACAGAATTTTTTTTTGTATATGTATCAATTATTACGTTGTGATAAGTCAAAATTACCGCTGTGTAGTTACCTGCATTTTTAAGGTATATGTGACTGTGTGCTGCAATGAGATAATTTCAAAAATCCCGCGTATCAAATATGATACATATGGTATTAAATGGTTAATTGTTTTACTTGTTTTTCTTTGTGAACAAGACGGATCTAACGTAGAAGTGCTAGTAATTTTTGATGCTCTGTTTATATCTTTAACGGCGTTCTCATGGTTCCGTTCCCCATCTGGTAAACTTTTGTGGTCTGAAATTTTCCACGAGTTAAATAATCACTGTATTGTAATTTTAGATACTGCGTGCTGAAGATAGCATCTGACTTTTTTGTATATGACCAATTCATGGTTCAACATAGTTTTCCATACCTTTACTAAAGATTAAAAAATCACCAGCACAAAAGTCTTTATAAAGGTCTGCATTTATCAAAATAAGACAAACTCACCGTATTAATGCTAAAGTGCTTCAAAAACTAACACCAGGCGTCCAAGAAGACAGAAGCCCGGAGAAAAACAGAAAAACATGCACTATTCTATGGAATTAAAGCAAGAATACCAAAACACACACATTAAAACCCAGAAACCATAACAGCAACATAATTTGCAAGTTAATGATGCAACAAGGTAACCAAAGAGGGCGAAGGTTCGTATTCATGTTGTGCTGCGGTGCACCAGTCTCTCTTCTGCAACTTCATGATGCCTTTAGTTTATGTCACTCTATAAATTACTATCTCATGTTTCTTTTGCTTTGTCGCCCCGGTCCTGGGAGAGAAAACAGAGCTGTGAACAGCAAACAGATCAGGAGAAAGCCGATATATGCCTCCGTGGGCCGAAGTTCGTCGCTAGCTTTGATCTTTTGAAGATTATAGAGGTATTGAACAGAGATTTTCTTTGCCTGTCTGTTTTAGGGATCTTGTCAGGTTCTAGACCAAGTTGTTACAATATTATTTTGCATTGTGTCACATCCAGTTAATACCTTCTCAGCCCGACAGACAGAATTGCACCCATTTACTTTATCCAAAGTCACTTACTTATACCACATAAAGACACAAAAACCTTTCCTATTCACTGTCTGAGTTACATCCAACTACTCATAATTAAATTCAGCTACATTACCACAACTATTACTATTTGCTAAAGGCAATTAATAAAGTCTTAAAATCAGAGGTTTAATAATTTCATGAGTATTTGGTAGGAACGCCTTGAACTTTGTGACTTGGGTAATTTTGGATTTACTCTTTTAAGCTTCTCAAAAACATTTGCTGTAGTTCTGGCGCATTTCTTCTGGCAGAACACATGGAACTACGTCAGGTTTTTAGGGCACATCATTTGAACATAACTTTTTAGGTTGGATAAAGCTCTTGTGCTTGAAGTGTCCCACTTTAGTTTCATTGGACTACCAGACCTGTCTCTAGAAACGAAAGCGTTTGTCCCTATGTGACTTTTTATATGACTTCCTCCTTGCTGAGTGGCCTTTCATCTGATCTTGGTACATGACATGACTCACTCTGGATAATTACACAGAGGGCATCT
>JAVLVB010000003.1:710521-723469 GCA_032876305.1 Orestias chungarensis
CACACACACACACACACACACACACACACACACACACACACACACACACACACACACACACACACACACACACACACACACACACACACACACACACACACACACACACCCAATAAAACATAAAGCAAGACACACAGATACCTACATGCATGTTGCCCAGATCTAGTTTTACATAACATTTGGCTGATGAATAATGATTGCATGTCAAATAAACCATGTGGGATTCAAGTGCATTATCTTTAGCAGCGGTGAAAACACTGGGCTGTAGCTTCGTCAGTCATCAATAAAAAAAATGACACTGTCTCATGGATGATAATTGTAAGGGACACTTAAACACTGAGGCACATTTAGAAAAGCACTCGGTTGCTGGTGACATATTTTTCATCATTAAACATTTTACTGACAACGCCGAACACGTTTTTTGAGGAATCAAATTTGTGTGTATGGCTGTGCCCATGTGTGAAACGCAGACATCCATGTCTGCGCAGGAGAAGTACAACTGTATAGCAAGGCTATAAGAGAATGATCACCCTCATTTGTCACTCCTTCTTTTCATCTGACAGAAACGGCGCAGTCATCTGCATTCGGCACCTGAGGCTACGGATGTTTAATGCTGCCATTAAACTCATCTCCAACATAAAGTGCATCTGTGACTAAAGAGTGAGCAGAAGCCAAGCTCCAGGCAGTGAATTTAATGGTGAATTGAACTCTCCAGACAGAGACGAACAAAATTTTAAACTAATGTTAGATGGCAGGGTTAAATTTCTGATTAACTCTAATGTCCTCTTTGCTTTTCTAGGCTTTCTGCACACTGAATCAATGCATGTTTTGAAAGAGGTCCATGCAGGCTCCCTCTGTGTTTGCTTTGCTCTGGCAAAGCTTGTTAACTTCAGGGACTGTCGGCTTGTTGAAGTGCAACACCAGCCTTGGAAAAAGAAGAAATATCGTAGACGAAAATCTTTTAAAAATACTGAATTGTCCCTATATAAAAGCCAGTTTGTGTATCACAGATTTCTAAATTGCTCTGAAAGTAGCATCGTTGTGGTAAGATATTGAGAATTCAAGGCAATGCAGGGGTTTGTTTCTTGGGGGCAGACTAGGTAAGAAACCCCCATGACACATCCACCTGTCAAACCCTTCTAATGGGACATTTCCAGGCAAGAACTGCTTTAGTAATTCCTTGAAAAAAATCCCTGACGGACTTCATAACAGAACTAAGACAATATTTTAATCCCATGCTGCGGGCACTGGAGTCTTCAACATGTCTTTAACAAGTAACACAAGTGACGTACCTATGATAACGTTTAGTTTGCACCTTATGCTCGTTAGTTTCGTATGTTTAAGTGAAGTTTCCACAAGCTTAGATTAGTCTCTTTAGTAAATTTAAGAACCAGCAGTTGTTTATTGAGAATACAATTCAAATAAACAACCTTTATCTGTTAAACTCATATGGGAAAATTACATTCTGAAAGTCTTTATTACTAGATTAAAAATAGGCAACACATAATATATGTGCATGTTTACTAAAAATACATTTGAAACTTTATAGTAGTATAATGCAAGTACAAACAAAGATTGTTGTTTTTCACCTTTTACAATTATTGAGTTTCATTGTTACATTTTAATTTATTAGTCAACAGACAATAATTACAAGTTTTGTGTAACTGCCAAAATGTGATTCTTATGATTCATTTAAATCGCGTCTAACGCTTCAAGTTGGATGTGTGTGCATTTTGTGCATTTTTTGAGTCAGACACTTAGAAAGCCCTTGCTTTCCAAGCGTCTTTCCAAGCGGCTTGGCTTTTTTAAAATAAATTTAAAAAAGCAAGAAAACATCCTTGTTGCCTCGGCTCCGTGTCTAGATCCACCTGAAAAATTCAGCGGCGTTCAGAGTTTGATGATTTTCACCCCCTCTTCCAGGAACCACGCTGACGAGGGTCAATTTCAGCGCTAGCTTTGTCTCACGAAAGATACGAAATAAATTGATACAGTCGACTGATGCCTTAAAATAAACCGCTGTCTTTTTGAAAAGCTCCAACCCCCACTTCAGCATGTCATCAGAACTCCGCTTCCACACGCTGACCACTTTCTTAGGGAAAACAATGCAGCTACATTATTGTTTTTGGAAAATGAAAACTCGCACGGTTCCACCTATTGTTTGCCAATTGCCGCTAGTTTGGTAGAGCTGTGTGTGTGGAGCCGTCGCAGCGCTAGTGCTGTACAGTGGGAGCTTGGCTGAGGACTAAAGTTCCATAGCAGAGCAATGGGTAAATAGAAGGGGGAATTTGCAGTACCAAGCATTTTGGCGCCCCTGAATGGCTGCCAAGAGAGATTCAAGGATTACACAAACATGCATGAATGAGTGAAAGCCACATATCCAGGTATGTTTTTGATAAGCAAATTACATTATTGAAAGTATTAAAGCTCACAACAATAGATTTAGCATAAATAGCCCCCCACAGACCATTTACTTTTCTCCGAAAACTGTGGCGACCCAAAGAGGAAACCAGGGGGAGGTAGCAGAAGGCACTTGTACTAGTTAATAGTTTCTTGAGTTTACATTGTTATGCAAGCACTAAAGGATCCTCTGTCATGTTTTAAAGATACAGTGTCACTTTAAAATTCTTTATTTGAATTGAATAAAAATGGCCAAAATGCAAAGAAAGACACTACAAAAACAGAAGGGAGAATGTTTTTTGTTTTTATTCAATTCAATCAGTAAATTGTGCTCCCAAATCATTTGAAGGACACATATTTGTTGATCTTCTTTACTTATTGACAGATAATATCCTGTTGTTTATTGTCAAGCCCTAATTATAAAGAACCAGCATTTCAAAATGTTTAAAATTACTTTTAAATTGCGTTTGTTTAAATAAAGTGCTGTCTTATTATATTTAAGATAATCGTCCAGACAATCGTCCAGACAAGCTAACATGTAAACAAAACTTTACAACACGTTTTATATTACAATTTTCCAAATTACAGAATATTAAACAAAAAAATAATGAGCTTTTAATTTGAGCTTGTAGGTATCAAAGCCTGCAGAGGGTTCAATACTGCTGCAACTGTGGAACATCAAAATAAAAGCATATGAATTTCAGCTTTTCATCTCTGAGACCAAAAATATTTTTTAAGATGAGTCATAAATCTGAATTGTTAGTTTCTTGCGCCCTTGCTGTCACTGCCTGCTCAGAACAACACAACCACCAAACGATGGTTTTCCCACCAAGTTTGGAGAAAGTTTTGAATGAGATCTAGCTTGTATAAGTGCCTCTATTGTTACCAACTCTCCATTCAAGAGGGAAAATAACGAAGTGTCTGTGCTTGATTTATTACATTCAGCAACTCTAAATAAACAAATAAACAATAAACGCTCTCCTTATATTATGCCGATAAATTTGAGAGGTTTATTCCTCTTTGTTTTTATGTCTGTAAAAGTCATAAGACATTGTTTACTGTCTTTCGCTGCACAAAATCTAATTAAACGCTAAATAAACCTCATGTCATAAAAACCAGGACTCACCATTCTTATGGTATGTTCATGAAATTGATTTATCAAAAAAAAAAAAAAAAACAATATCACATATAGCTATTTTATAAGATATTTTATCGCAGCTCAGTATTCTGGCTTCTTTAACTGTAATTTTGTCATCGGAAATGCACAAAAAATAAATGTAAAAAGGAACAGGAAGAAAAACAAGATGTGATCATAGAGATGTAAAATTATTAACCAAGAAATACGATACAACATATGGAAAAATCAGACCGAAAGAAACCCATTTATTCCTGGACTCAAAACAAGGTCCCTATGGGAAAACTCTGGTTACAGAAAATAAAAGATGCACTAAAAAATTAAGCTTAGCTATAATGACATGACATTTTCTAACATCATATGGAGCAAAAAGCGAATCAAAGCATTTCTTTGGGAGGCAGTTGTCAACTCACTGCCACGACCAGTAAACAGCTCTAGAGCTTGATCAGATTAATAATTTATGTTGAAAACAGAAATAAATTGTTCTCGGCATGGCATCAGCTTGCAAACCTGATCTGTCAAGTGTCACACCAGACAGCTGGAACCTGGTGAATGAAAGCTATCGTTTCCAAATAACAAAGTCCATGGCTTAATGAATGTAAGCTGTCAGAGAAAGCAGATTAGGCACACTTTTATTTTTTCGGTGAATAATACATGTGGAATTAAATAAACCAGGAGAACATTAGTTTGTTAAGATGTGATTTGAATAGACATTTTTTTATAACTATACATAATCTTTATCACTTTAATCAATAAGGTAATTCTGTGACTGCTACCTCCATACATTTTCAATTTAAATACTCTGAGAAATGCAAAATCTTATTCTCTTCGCTAGCAAGAGCATTTGTAGCTTTCTGTCCCTTTTGCCCGAACAAAATTGGGTAAAAGGGTCTTTGTTTATTATGCACCTTACGGATGGAGCATGCCACAGAAAGACTGGATACTAACTGAATTCATTACTTTACAGCACTTTTAAATCCAAATTAAGAGAGTTATTAAGGCTAATTCCACAATATATGTTTTTCATAATGTGTTTATACCTTCTGTGTTTTTATGGTGTAAATATGTAACAGCATATTGTGTTTGCTGCTGCCTCATGGCCAGGACTCCCTTAAAAAAGAGGTTTTCGATCTCAACGGGATATCTCCTGGTTGAATAAAGGTTAAATGAAAAAAAATGTTTTAATTGTTAAGTCAGAACATACTGAGGATATTTAGAGCTGTCATTCTTACATGCATAGTTGAAGACATCTTTATTTGGCAGGTAATAACATTACACCACCACTACCAATAAAACTATTTATAATCCCACCTCATTTAGATTTAAATGTATTTTTTGTAATGTAAACTTTGTTTCTGATTGCAAATAAAAGATAATAAATACAGTCTTAAAAAATAATGTATTTTAGATTCACATGTCTTGAAGATATAGCATATCAAAGGCTGTTTAGGACATTTGTAATATTTAATAGAAAGAGCAAAGATTCCTTAAAACAACTGAGAAGCTTTATGCATATTTCTACTGGGATTTTAATTACGTATCTTTAGCGAACAGCGCTACATCTTTATTGGAAGACCTCCATGCCATCACTCTTATCTTTAGGTCCCCTTACAGATTCTCTATCAAGTCAGGGCTCCGACGGGGCCACTCCAGCCCATTAATATTACTTTCAGTCAGAATAAACATCCCCTTCATCTTAGCCAATTTATGTCCTTCTGGGTCTCCAGAATGTAGCTGTCGCTGGGCAGGAAGCAGGGCAAACCCTGGACATGTCTCCAGTCTATCACAGGGCAACAAAGAGACACATGGCACAAACAACAGTTCGCAAACACTCTCAGACCTGAGGGCATTTAGAAAGAAAAATAGATTATTGCTGTGATACGGTTCTGTATTATCCTATAAAATATGATGTCATTAAACCCCCAACCTATTTTTATTATTCACCTTTGCACTTCTTCAAAGTTGGTTTGTTTTTCTACAACCTTGCGTCCTTCACTCTAATAGTGGTTCATGTTTAATGTGTGGCTTTTTTTAGACTTTGGAAGGAAGCTCGAATACCTGGAGTTAACCTACTAGTGCACGGAAACAGGCAATCTCTGCTCACAAAGAAATCAGATCAGAATTTAAATACTGACTGTTTTGCTGCAGTTCAATAGTTCCAGGACGTTAAACACATTTTAGATAAAGATTCAATCCAAACCTGCCGGGCTTGTCAATAATGTAAAGCATAACTGTAGGTTAAACTCGGACTATAGCAGCTGAAGGTTTTAACTTTAGCCTTTAAAATGCGAGAAACAAGAGCTTTAGAGAAAAGACTGGCAATGTGTGTTGAGTTCAATCTTTTTATCAAAGATGTTTTATTCAGACTCTTTGAAATATAGTCAGTCTGAGGAAAATAGGAAGCATATTAGTCTTCCTTTAAATAAGACAAAAAATGCAGTGGCACAAAAAAATGAGCCTTTTAAGTGCAGTATATTAAAAACGACATATAATACGTATTTGAAGCGGCATATTTTTTATTGCACGATATTGCATGATTCACAGTTCAAAACAAATCCTTATTTATCACATGCCGCCTGTTATGTGGCCCCTCAGCTCAACTGCCGCCTGTAATATTAGCTTCGGGCTCTTTAAACCCATAAAAGCCAATTTTCTTCTGACTGGCAGGCTTTGTGGAGGCCTGCCGAGGGGGCAGCACCCAACGCTTGTGAGCTGAGCATCATCCTTTCTGTCGCGGCAGAGTTCCTAAAACCCTACTCTAAACCTACTAAGTAACATAATTTCTTGTTCTCGTCTCAAAATGGCAGCTTCGCTAATCTGTATGTACGCATTCATTCTCCGGCTCTTGGATTGTAACACTGCACGGCGCCATGGCAACATCTCTGTTAGAACATCTCAGCCACTGTGTGACAAAACAGAGGATTAAGTTATCAGCACTCACTTTATTATAATTTTTGTTTAGGTTGGTTGTTCTAATGTTTGGAATGGAGAAAAACTCTGAAGAGTGAGAAAAATGGGAAATTATTCTAAACGTATGAGAAAAGTAAGCAAGTTCCCTTCAATGCTATTTACCAAGAATGTGATTTACCTACATAGTGGATTTTTCCATTTGTCTATTATGTATCAAGACAACATTTTCACTAATTTATAACTTTTTTTTTAACCCATTTACCTTTTATAACACTTTCAATACTTGCATACCCAACAATCACTTCCAAATTTTAAAAACATAATGAATTGATAATACAATAGTCTGAGAGCAGAACCGTGTCTTCTTTAATCAGAATACAAAATACTACAAATATGACAGATAAAGCAAAAATAAAAAACTGTTGTTTTTCTTCTTTTTCTGTGTTCTACGCAGATCTTAACTCTAGTGGATCTGTTTAAGTGCAACCATTCCTGAGAGTTGAGTTTATGGTTCTTGTGTTTAAGGAGTCACAGCGGCTCTGAGAAAACTGAGAAATATCCACTGTGACAAGTCTTTAAATAGTCTACACAGAAACCATATTCCGCTGTTTGTTTGATTTTTGCTCCAGATCCAGTTTAGGCATATAATTTAAACTGAATCACTATTTTTATTTTCTTGCTTGTTTTAAAGGAAAATTATTATTGCAAATTGATATGATTTAATTTTTTTTACTTAAATGTCAAAGATGCAAAGGAAGCCACACATTCAGTTACCAAATCAGCTATTTAAATTATTGTACTCTTTATTCTAATAAAATACACATATTTTATCCCTTATATAGCACATAATATCTCATTATTACACCTTTCCTATGTTAACTAAGCCTTTGTGCCATTATAGTGACGAAGTTGCATCTCCATGAAGGAGATTAGCAACAAATTATAATATGAAATTCTCATGAGGCATTAATCATTAATCTAAGTTTATCATTGTGATGAGATATCATAATTCTTATGATCACGATACATTAAACTTATCCTTAGTTGTGCAATATTTAAATTAAGACAAACAACAAGGCTAGATATGCTATAAATTTTGCCAATATAATTTTGAAGAACAGTTTTTTTCCCCATCTTGCATGTTGAGGGGCAGGTCAAAAGAAACAAGACAAATGAATGTCACATTTGCTATCAGTTCAAAACTATTTGCAACTCACTGTTAAATAGTTCATATTCTCATAATGAGAGAGTTAGGATGACAAACATAAACTCTTAAAAGAAATATGCATGGTAGCAGATGTAAACATAGCAGAGTTAACATATTTTGATTCTGACTTTTACTTTAGGGCTTGCTGAGAAACAAATGCACAGTTGCAACAAGGGATTTCTCGGCACAGGCTGTAAGAACATTTAACAGGTTTCTCTAGTTAAAATTTGGTATGATAGGTGGAAAAAAAATCATATTAACCAAGATGTATTGATTAAATTATAATCTAAAGTCCCCAGACCAGGACCTAATACACAGTGAAACGAGAGGTATGTCACTACTTGTTGGATGAAGTTACTCTTCTCATTATAAACTTGCAAAGTGAAAGGAGAAGGAGGGAAAGCTACTCTTTGTTCCTGAGACCTCCCTTTTAAACTGCATTTGTCTTTGTGTTGGGAGTTCGCCCCACAGTGCTTTTTCTCTGCCCGCTGTTTTAGTCCGAGTCTCAGTGGGATTTTTTTTCTTTATCTGATTTTAATGTCAGGTTTTATGTCAGGTTGCACATGTGCGTTGGAGTACATGTTACATGACATAGAATAAAGGGAAGAGTGTGGATTTTCTATGTTGATCTGACTGTTCCACAATTTTATTTAGGCAGGATTGCATTAAACCCAAGTTTAATTTTTATTTTTTATACATAATATTAACATTAAAACTGATTAACTCACTAGCTTAGAAACAATTTATTAGGTGATTAAAACAAACACAGCACACTGTTTTATAAAATGATTTAATAATAGATCAGGATTTAAGAAAATATTTAGATAGTCATCTACCTGTTGCTGCACACTGCCAGTCAGGTGACTGAAAGAAAAGTCTAAGTCTTATATATTATATTATGTTACTTAAACAAAAATAGTAACCTACTAAAAGGTATAAGACCAATGTAAACTTTTTTTTTTATTATCTATGTTGAAAGACTGTGGTATTTGCCATAAAGAAGCAAAATGTGTTTAAATGATACCTTCTCTCCACATCCTGTTACTCCTTAGCAGTGTGTCAAAATCCCATGGATGGTGTTATAAGAGCCCTGATTTTCTTTTCCTTTTTTTCCTAGTAGTCTTCATGCTGCTAGCACTTTCTGCATCAGCTACATCTAATGTACCTGTTAATTCAGCTTCAGCGCCAATTGGTCTCCTGCATTTAAGTATGGTAAATATACACTAGGAACAGCACAACAGTTGCCATTTTTCTAATAAGCTCTTATATGCTCCATGTAATCGTCAGCCCTTGAGCAGAAAAATGCAACTTCGGGAACTGACACCTTATTAATTACCCACTGGATGCTGGCAGAGAGGGACACCTCTGGGTCTTTGCATGTCCTTGCCTCAGACTACCTGCTTTGTAATCAACGGTGGCATATTCAGAAAAGAAGAAGACATAGAAGAATGGACGGGAAGCGCTCAACAGGCAGACTGCTGCTACCATAGCAACTGGAAAGCTATATCCCGACTGTCAAAATTTTATTTCCTCTGCGTCATTTTTATAGGGAAGACAGGGGAAGAGTCAGTGTCTTAACGCAACACACAATGCAACACGGGCATTAAAAATACATCACCGGAATATTCACTTTTATGTTTTATGCGCCTTCCATCAGGTGGTGGGAAACATTTATTGTTGTCACGAGGAGCTTGTGCTATTTTAGAACCAAACATACACGACGGAGAGAGGAAAACTTTATTCAGCAAAACAATTCAACATTATTGATCTGTCATGTAGCTGATGCCATCTGCATTGTTTCAAGAGGTAGCTAATTTGGATGTCATGATGTTGCTTGTTCAAAATTAGAAACCAAATCCATCACATAACTTAGTTACTCTTTACTTTAATCCAGTCGGTATTTTCTTGGCGCTTTTTACCAAATGTACTGCTAAGTTTTTAATTCACACAAATAGATACCTATAGTAGTGAAGCCATGTAGACCTACACTAACTAATCTGAAAGGAAAATGATCATTTCTCCAATTACTCACCCAAACTGTGTCTAGTGGTGACATTATATAATGACCTGTCACTAGAAAATATATTGACTAGTATGTACATGTACTGTGCAGTATACATATGTAGTAGGGCTCCTGTTACATGAATCTCTGCATCAATGTGGCATGGCATGGATGCGACCAGTCCAGTTCCAGCCCAGCTCATATGAAGTGTTGTATTGGTGTTTGTCATCTTATTTCTCATTGCAATTGGTAAATAATTTAGGTAAGGTGAGTTTGAGATCCAATTAATACCAAAGTCATTAATCCAGGAATGGGTACTTTTGGGAGTGTGGGCATGTCAAGTTCTGCGGGAAAAAGAAACCAAAATCTCCACAACGCTTGTAATTAAAGGGAAACCTAAAGTGTTTTAAAGATTTCCTGGAAGACAGCTGGTCTGAATTTAGGGCAAACATAAGTGGAATGGCAGCAGCAGATTAAATGGCTCCCCAAATCATCACTCACCATGGAAACTTCCCAACAGATTCCAAGCAACATATGTTACAGGCTTGTCCACCCTTCATTTAGACATTTAGACATTCAGACATTCCCGACAAATTAAGTGCAAAACGTACTTCAATCAGAAAAAGAAGTGATGATGAACCACTTAGAAAACATTTGGTCAATTTTGTCGTAATCCCAAGTAAGATGGATCTGATCTGATGTTCTTGGTACATTTGTGCATCTGTTAAAAAAGCTGAACCTGTAGTCCACACTGCATTTGAATTTGTTTTCAATAACATTCTTTACAAAAATATGACTTATTTCTGTTCCTTTCCATATCATGATTCCCTCGATATATACGTTTGGTTAGTATGCATTTCATGTATATTCATGTATCCCATGTTTATCAGTCCATCCTTCTTGTAGCACTCAAAAAATCTGTTTTATTAATCAATTTCCCTCTGCTATCTCCATACAGCTGCCTCATCTGTTCCATGATTTACCAGCATTTATAAGCCTGTCAGTGTATATTACTCCTCACTGTACCGTTGTCCTGGTATTTAGTTCTCCAAATACCTTTCAGTGTCATGGTATGCCTTCTATTTTATAATTGGATAATTCTTTGTTTTTGTTTTTCTTCAAGATTCTTTTAAATTTAAACTTCACTTTAAAAAAAATAAATTAATAAACATTGTGGTAGGATTCTTCCAATATACTTTAAATGAGTCCACTATTATGTCAAACAAAAAATGTAACTATACTTTGGCCTTCCACTAAATTGTTGTTTGATATTGACATGCAGCACAGCTAGCATTTATTTTCTGGCTTATCCTTCTAGTGCAGAATGTTAATGATTTCAAATTTCAAGTCAGTTGTCTCTCTCATACCCATTAAACTGAATAAAAGCACAAGAAATTTAAATACAGAATAAGATGGTTTAGAACCAGAAACAGCTGATTAACATCACAAAAGCTGAAATAATGCTCCAATTGAAGCTGCAAATCCCTGAGGAGTTGAGGAGGCATGAAAGCAGGAAGAGGGGAAAGTGTAGAAGGAATTGAACTACCATTGATCATCATGGACGATGTTAAAGAACTGGCTAAAAAGTTCGATGAACATCAAACTCTTATCAAGACTCAGCCACAATATCAAGAATAATGCCTCACTCACTTGTACACTTCCAATGTTTCAACAATTTGATAGCTGATCTAGCAGAGAAAACAAAAGATTTTTTTAAATTCAAAAATCAAAGAATAACAAATTTCCAAAGCAAGACCTCTTCTGGGAAATTCAGATCACAATCTTGTTTTTCACTGTTCACAATATAATTTCTATAAAAGGCAACCACAAAAACATGAAAAAAAAGTTTGTCAAAGAGACCCAAACAAGCCATGGAGGGTTGTTATAAAATTAGCGACTAAAATGTCCTGTGCCGGCCATATGGAGAGGACAAAAATCTGAGTTAGTGACTGACAATATAATTTACATGTGTCTTACACCATCCCCACCAGAACAGTGAAATGCAGACATCCCACTATCTTTTCAACTAAATCTTTCTTGTCACACATCAGATGTTCATCAGTCACCGGGATCATTGACTCTTCAGCTTCTACAACTTTGTCTTCAAACACCTCGAGATGCTGCAGTTCTCTTTGCCTCTACCTCCCACTTGAAGCTCTTGAGGTTCCTGTGTTATGTTAGGTATCCTGCCTTGTACCAGTTCCACCCATTAGTCCCCAATGACTACAGACCTGTTGCCCGCCCGCCTGTTGGCAGTACAAATGGCAGCAATGTTCACTTGACAACAGAGTTATCTGTCAACGCAACAATGAAGGCATCTTTAGAAAGGGACAGTGCAGACTATACTTCTTTTGGAAATGTAGGTTCTTTAGTGTTTTCTATGAGTCTGCTGTGGGTTATTTACTGTCTTCTGACATCATCTGTTGGGGTAGCAGCATCAGAGCTATGGGCTAAACAACCTGATAAAGAAGACCGGTTCTGTTCTGGGGGCTAGCGAGGAATCACTGTAAATGATGGTGCTAAGAAAATTCTTCATAAAATAAAGAAAATTAAAAACAACCCTGAGCATCCTCCGAAGGATATTTCTTTACAACAACAAAGAGAAAACAGTCAGAGAATTCATCAGATACTCTGTAATACAGACCACAACATGAGATCCTTTCTGCTCACAGTCTCCAGCACCTTTAACAACTTTTTCAAGAACCTTGGATAATTATAGTTAAAACAACTTTTAATTTCTCTTTGGGATTAACAAGATAGTAAAATTGGAGTTTTTATAGTAATACTTTTATCTCAAAGAATAAATACCTGACAAAATCAGCCAACCATCAATCATTAAACAGATGTATGCATGCAAGACTGTGCATTTTTATTCGTGAGGTTACAGCAGATGTTCAGTACAGTCTGTCTGTCGGTCTCCTGCAGCCGATACTCTCTCAGGATAGGCTGACTGATTGACAGGTGTGTATGTGGAATTACTTGTATGATGTTGTGTAGACAGGAATCTGTTTACTAATATACATTGTGTAGACCAGCTACTTTTGTGAGCGAGATACCCCCCAAAGTCCCAGTGATACAAATCATTATTTTAAAACAGAAGTTTTATTTTGGGGTTGTGTTATGTAAGGAAGAGTTTTAGGTGACGACTTGGGAAAATAATATTAAATCTGTGTTCAGACCTCTGAAGAGATAAAAAAACGCTTTATATATACATATATATATATATATATACATACATATATATATATATATATACATACATATATATATATATATATACATACATATATATATATA
>JAVLVB010000003.1:723569-750534 GCA_032876305.1 Orestias chungarensis
TATATATATATATATATATATATATATATATATATATATATATATATATATATATATATATATATATATATATATATATATATATATATATATATATATATATATATATATATATATATATATATATATATATATATATATATATATATATATATATATATATATATATACACATGTGTGTGTGTGTGTTTTCTTGAGTACAAGCAGAAGGGAGTTTGCTCTGCCTGCAGCACATCAATGTCCCCTCGAGGGAATGTGGAACCTGAGACAAAGAGCAAAAGAGACTTGGAGGAAAGAGAAGAGAGTTAAAAAGATAGAGGGAGCCCTGGGCAAACATTTCGCCTTTCTCCCTTCTTCCAATCTCAGCTTCTAAACACAGCCTTGGCACAATTCCCACCAAAACTTGTGTGAAAATGTTTTGTTAGAGGAAATCAGTTAAGATGCCGAACTAAAATGGTGGGAAATTAACACCTGCCAGCAGGTTGCTTTAGCCAGGAAGAAATGCTAATTTCCACCCTTTTCTCTCATGCGCTAAAGCATTTAACAACATCTGTCACAGAGGCAACAGAGGCTTGTCAAATCTGTCCGATAACTTCAATCAGTCTTTGTCACCTCTGCAACCTCTTATCTTATGTCCACAAAATGATGCTTGGTGTTTATTGTCACTCTTTTGTCGTGATTTTGAAATCAATTTGGAATATTTTCATGTCTTACTGAAATTTTTTTCTACACCTGCTGTAAGGTAGCTCTTTTTATGGTAACAATGAGTTATCAGATTTAAATTTTGTTTGACCGCCATGATTAGGATGATTACTGTTGATAATTCTCGTCTTTATGCATTTTTTAAACGTGTGCTTTCCGTATTAATGTCTGTGGTGTGAGTTTTCTTCCTTTTGCAGAGCAGGTGGGTGTGGCTGGCTCTATGATGTCAAACGCACCTGAGAGCGCTCTTCTGATATACCACTAAGGGGTACAAGGAGCAGCCTCTTTTCTGCCCCCACATCTCTAGTATCAGTCAGGCCAGTGTTATCGTCTCTCTCGAGATTTTGATTTTAAGATTATGCGTAGTGAAGATTACCTGTTTACTCACTTCACCTCTCTCTGCAGTCCCAGCTTGGAGCTCTTTTTCCAGTACCAGACCTCTTCAATTCAACGATTACAACACATCTCCACCAAGTACTTCCACAACCGTCCTCTGCAGCTTTGTCTTCTTCAGCTATCAGCTGCCTGCCCGCTGTTCAATGCTCAGCTATCCACTCACCGGAAGGGCAAGATTGGTACCCAGCACAATAACTAGCAAGATCAGGTTCACATTGCAAGGTTCCGGACTTGAGTCAGACTAGTAATCCGAGCAAGACAGGATCCAATCAACAGACTCCACTTCTGAAAGAAATGGATGTTCTGATATGAAAGTTAAATTATGGTAAATCAGTCACAGTTTTCCTACTCTAGCCACAAAGGAGCTCTGTTTAAAAAAAAAAAAAAAAAAAGCTTTTATAGGTTCAGAATAAATTACTCTTCACTCTGCCAGACAGAAGGGGACTGGATAGCAGCAAATTTGATAAGCTAGGTAAACACCTAGTGCCATTTATTTTCCAATCCGTACACAGTGAACACCTCACAGTTCAACGCAGACAGTAGTTATGATGCTACCATTCCTGGCTAGTCGACAGCTTGCTCAGAGCAGAACACTGTCAGGCTGACTACGGTGGTACAGAACGCACCAATCGTCCAAAATAACAGCAAATAGTTGCTGATTTGTTGCTAGACGTTTTAAAAAAAATCAAACTTGCTCGTATGTCACGGGCTTAATTTATAAAACTGGTTTTGCATTGATGTGGATAAATAGTGTTAACACTCATACATCAATAACAAAAATACCCATTTATATATTCCGTAAAGGTTAAATCCAGTAAAGTTGAAAAAAACGTGTTTTTTGCAAACATTTTAGCCTGAACCTCTATTGAAAGCAGAAAGAAAGCATATGAAGGCAGAAATGTATCTCTGTAGCTGCTTTTAAAGACAAGTGAGACGTCAGAATAAATAAAGCAACAAATTAAGAGCTTGACAAATACCTTAGGTGGGTTGAAAATGTTGCCTGTGTGATTCACTGACAATGTCTAGACAGGGGGAAAAAACTCTGCACATTAAACATTTCAACAACTACAAACAAAAACCAGAAAGAAGAGGCCCCAGTCAAAACAGGGTCTCTGAAAGACAAAGACAATCTTTAAACTGTTTATTTTGGAGTAAGTGTGTTTCGACAGACACTGTATCTTTACTCAATGGGTGCCACCAGCAGGAACGAAATAAATTCAACTAGTGAATGGAGAGCGGAACAGCGGAAGGTAAAGTAATAATCAGTGCAGGCTTGTCAGACAGACCACCAGACACCACTGGTGATACAGTGTTTTATTACCCACTGGTTCCATAAAACCAAATAAGCCTCATCCGCAGAGAAGAAAAAGCAACTGTGTGTTATGAATAAGATGCATCCACACTCTACGCTCTGAGACAAGGTAAGTGGCCAAATCAAATCACATGCAAAAGAAACACTCCCCGACAGTGGCACTCACATGTACGAACACAAAACCTAAATGAGACTTTACCCTTGTGTTCTCTTTAAGGACACAAGAGACCGGGAGAGTCTGCACATTTATTCTGGTGGAATTCATTAATTTTTTTATTTATTCTGCCTTCACCTTCTCTATTTCATCTCAAAGTAGGGGGGAGAACATTAAACATGACACACACTTGCACAAAAACAGCAAAGAAGAGTTCAAGGAATAAACAATACCATTGTTGGTTTTTGTTTGTTGGTTTTTTTGTTGTTGTTTGTGTTTTTGTTTGCTTTATATAGATTAAAGAGCAATAAATGCAATCGTTCTCCAGCTCTATTGAAATTATTTGTGTTTTGCAGAGGACAGTGACTCACCAGGTAGTGCATGCACAAAACATGAGCCCAACATACAGCAATCTCGTGCTCAATGCAGAGCTTTGTTAGCCAACACCAGACCATGGCCTGGTTTTTTCCCCTGTCTTTTTGTTTCTGTGCCTATTGTCCTATTATGCTGTAAACATAATACAATTCAGTAACAGATGGCATAATCATGGCTATTATATGGAGGTTTACTCCACAATTATTTGGCATGTACAAACTGTCAAACAACATCCTATTTCTATAATTTCTCTATTTAAACGTTTTGAATCATGTTAGCTCAGACACCACTGGATGCCAAGATGATTAATTGTCTGCTACGTTTTGTCCATTCTCCGGGTAGGTTTTGGCTTTAGGACAAAATGCGCAGAGCGTCCCGGTAACGTTCTTACTTAGCAGCTAAATCCTTTACATTCAGTGGATAGATGCTCATAAAAAAAATGCACTTTGACAAATAACAGATGTGCTTCCAAATATACAAATGGTCCCAGTAAATCATGGCAAAATAAAAGCAGAAAGATGGCTGAGAATAAAAAAGAAAAATGGCCAAGAACATTTGGTTTGTCACTTCTGATTCCACCACAGAGACAGTCATTTCCCAAAGATAGTCATTAGGAGTGTAAGAAAAAAAAGAACAATGATCCAAGATCTTTAAAATAATTGTGTTATTTGTCAACTTCTTAGAAACCACTGTTAGCAACTTTGTCGATATGAATAGTAACTTTTAATGGCGTTTAGGCAACTGGCTGCTGCTGATCCCACCCTGGATAACAAGTGCAGTTTGTAAGTATAATTTTGTATTAACTGTCACCCTAAAATAAATCCCCTGCATTTGATTCACAAGTTATTAAAATAAAATCAGAAAAAAATTCTTATTTTAAAAATTAATTTGCAGTTCCAAACATATTAATAATGTTTTGATCACTTTTGTATTGCCATCGTTGATATGGTCATGTGATCCTGGCTGGATTACATGACCAGAAAAGCAAAGTAGACGATGATATCATGATAGCAACTTCGTACGACTTTAGGCCAGCCAATAGTAATTTTTAGTTTTTTGCTGAAAATTTGGTAAGGTTGCTACGGTAACCTCATGATCTGTCCTTAAACAAAACCCAGACGCAAAGAGAGGAAACAAAACAGGAATGAGACAGAAATCCAGAAATTAAAGAAGTAAAAGTCTATCAACAGCTTTAACAGGTATAGGGCACTTTAGGTCAGATCGCTGAGTTAAACTTACTATTAACTGAATTCAGAAACTTTGCTTTAATTGGAAAAATTAATCTAAGAAAGTTAAGCTTAATATGTCAAAAGTGTTTCTTTGACTTTAATCTTTTTTTCTATTTTTATGTATGCTATAAATTTGTTTCAAAATTATTTTTATTTTAACAACCATGTTGTTTAAAGTAAATATTAGACACCTGGTTTGTTGTGCAATATAAAAATTCTGTAAATAAATAGTTAAAAAAGACGGTTTCAGCAAGTTTCAATGAGATAAACACTATTAAGATTTAAATGCAAGTTCTACCTGATTGGTTTTAAATAACTAGGATAAGTCAACTTATTAACCCACTCTAGGATCAATGTGGAATTCAAGTAAAAACATAAATTGTCAAAGTATTATTTTATTACTTTGTATTATTCCCCTTTGGAACATAAATCTAGAACTTTTACATGTAGGTTGAAGTGGACAACATAATAACTAAAGTTTTAGTTTAACCCTTCTGGAACCTCCTGTGTCCTGCAATCAGAATTCACTTAATAGAAACTATAGTGTGTCTGTGTGTAATTTCTTCCCGGTCTGAATAATTATTCAATGAAGCGTCAAAGGTAAGAGAGCAAGAAGTGTTAAGAGAACATTAGTGAACAAGCAGTATCATAAAGACCAATAAACAACCACAGAGGTCAGAAATGGAGTTGTGGATAATATCCTAACCTTTAAACATTCTGATAAGCTCAAAATTATCATGGTAAAGCTACAAAGACCTAGCTCTACACGTAGCCAAAATAATTCCCCTTTGCATCTCGCCAAAAGCCATGTAGATACAAGGCCAACATGTGGAGAAGGTTTTCCTGTCAGATAGGAGCAAAACCCTACCTGTTTGGCCTGTATGTATGAAACGTGCAGTGAGACACTAAGAGCCAAGGCACAACATGGCTACCATGAAACCTAAGTGGTGATAGTGAGGATGGTTTTCTTTAGAAAGACAGCGAAGGGTGGTCATGGTTGATAGCAAAATGGTTAGAGATAAATTTAGGACCACTAGGATAAAACCGGACAGAGCTGCACGATATTAGACAATTAACGATAATAACGATAACTAATCAAAGCAGCGACAGGGTTGCTCCAATAATTTTTACTTGTTATATCTTTTAATTAAATACAACACTTAAAAATGTTGAATTGTATATATTTACCTCTTGGTGATAGAATAAGATCTGTACTTGCCCAAGACTAACTGTTACCCGTCACTACCACGAAGCGGTCGTCCTGGTCGCTGTGACTCTACTTTCATCTTAGAGCGCACAGCCTAAAGTGACGACATGCCCACTACAACTCTCTGCTCCTTTCTCACTCAACAGCAGACAGCGAGAGGGAGAAAAACCTCACACTCAATATGCAGCGATACAGCAATACTCTTGAAATGAAGTTGCTAGTTTTGGTGCTTCTTTGGAGAAAATAAATCCTTACTTGGGTCTGAAAAGTCGGTAAATCTTGCAACAAAATCATATGGAAACTGGACAGCAGAACTGCGCTAAGGGAACATGCAATTTGATTGGTTGGTATCCTCACGTGGGGTGCTCTGCCGGCTAGATGCTCAATGTCGCCCATTAAAGGCAGCTAAAAACAGACGTGCATGCGTAAAATGTTTAATGTTTTTTCCAGGACAACTCAAGCTTTTCCAGGACATTTTACTTGTTTTTCTCATTTTCCATGATATTTTTTCCAGGTTTTTCAGGACGCGTGGGAACCCTGAGCAAGCAGCATTTGAAGCCCTCTTTGTTAAGTGCCATGTGGGAAATGCTGGGGCTGCAGCATTGCCACATTGTCAACAATGGCTAAGCTCTCATGTCTTTCTCACATGTGTCCACTAGGTGGCATACTCAAGAGCCTTCTAAATTGGTAAGTCTGAAATGTTTGGCGAAAATCCAGACCAGAGTTCTCGTCTTTTACTGTTCAAGGGTGAAGAATCTGAGGACTTTCTGCGGGCTTTGGAGCATGTCATGTATGATCACGCATGTGTGATTAATAGCCAAACATATAAATACAATGTTGCGTTTACAAGACTGATTTCTCTGTGTAAGGGGGAGGAGCTAAAGTGGTGTCCCCAAATGACCATCTACATTTATTAAGCACACCTCTGTGATGACACATAGTAGGTTTGGTACAGCTCTGATCTTGTGTATGGAAGTTAAAAAACATTGATTTCCTAAATGGCAAACAGTCAAATTTGAGGCTTTTGGGGCAGCAAAAGCTTTTAATTAAAGGATTATTTTTTTATCATTATACCACTTTACATTTACATGTAACATGTACATCGTAAGATGGCAGTTGTGATCAAAATATAAATTTTTCTGTAAAGTAAGGACCATGGCTCCAAAAGACCTTTGTGTAGGTCCGTCATTGTCGCATGTGTACCAAATTTTAATATCCTCGGTCAAAGCATTGTTTGGCGCTGATCATTTTAGATGTTTCTAGTGGGCCAAATTAGGCCACGCCCACTGAATATTTCACAGCATTCATTTTTGGGGTAGATTAAGATAGATCATACAATCTGTGTAAAAGGAAAGTTGCACCAACTTCCGTGATTGGTGACAGTTTAATGTTGATTTAGTGATTGGGGTTCAAATATGAATCTTCCAAAGTAAAACAATTGTTGAGTTATGCTGGAGACCTGATGTCAATCAACATCAGAAGGTTTGGTTTCTTGGTGACTTGCTGCATGTACAAAATATAAAAATGTGGTCGTGGGAACTTTATTGGAACTTCAGTTCTTCCCGTTTGTTGTAGACTATGGATGCACGAGTAGTTTTTGGGAAGTTAATAATTTTGTTGAATCTGTTACAAAACCCTTTAAATACTTTTTTTTTCTACCTCAACTGATGAATTTAGAAAATTTAAAAAGTTGTTATACTTTTAAAAGCCTCCAAAACGTTCATAAGAAAATAATATCTAAGAAACATTCCAACTGCAATAGGCAGTGCAGCCCTTTCATTGCTCAGGCGAAAATATTTCACAGTTATTAGTTCCAAGATATGCTTATTTCTCCCTTTGTCCCTCTCCAATCTGTGCTTCCTACACTCACTGACCTTTAGCATTTTAATCAATAAAAATTTGCTTCAAGTGTGAGCATCTGCTGCTGTGGGACTGTCCAACTGGCAAAATATTACATTAGAATCAAAAATTCAAATTGATAATACTTAGAATACATTGGCCTACAATTATTGCTCCCCAAGCAGTCGGTCGCAATATGAATATTGCGATGACCATATTTCTGCAATATATTGTGCATCCCTATTTATGCAGGTTGCAAAAGACTGAGGTTTGGGGCGGAGGTTCAGCTTCCAGAACAGCAAATACAGATAAAGCATTAAGTACATTAGAATGGTTAAGATAAATTCTATCCATGGGTTAAAACAGCAAAAACCAACGTCTAGTGTAATATTTTCAGCAAGTCTTGAATCCTTTTGTTCATAAACAGTCAATTTTTAATTAAATGTCGAAACGATGAAAACGTATTTATGCCACAATAGTTTTTCTTTTCTGTTTTGCAATCACGCATCATTTGTGTTGGTCTACCAGATAAACTCACTCACAAACGGACTTTAGTGCAGTGCTTCTCTTTGTGCTGATTTTTTCTTTCTTTTTTTTTATAATTAGGAAGTCAGGAATAATGGCTACAATGAGCATGTTTTGCTCATTGATACTTCAACTCTCAGCTCCTGCTCAAAGTCTAGCTGGGACCTGTACTTGGTCTTCAGTGTAGAACAGCAAAGAAGACAGTCTCCCTGCGTACAGTCTGACAATGACAGCGCCACTGCCAACTACTGTAGTGAATGTGCAATTACACTTTATTCTAGTACGGCAAAAAAAGAAAGAAAAAAAAAAGCATGTTCCCCGGGGTCACGCGCGCCCCACTATTTGAGAACTACTGCATGTAAACATGTAAAAATGTTAAGGGGTAAACACAAATTTGTGAACTTTTAGTGATTAACATAAAGATAAATCACAGGATCACAGCCTCCTAATTTTATTTTATGTTCTGTGGAAGTTGTTTAATAAAGACACATAAAAGACACAAACTGCAAGACAGCACCGTTCAAATTATCCGCACATGCAGAACTTCCAAAGAGTATCAAATGGTGCTTTTTGTATTTGTTGCTACTTTGCGAGTCATCGCATACAAATTTACCTCTGAATGTTTTCTTTCCCTGCGAAGCGATCTCCAGGTAGATCCAAGGGGGAAGGAAGCAGGTTGAGGCAGGACGTTAGGGACTGGCTCGAGTCTTCTCTGGACACTGTCAAGTTAAACATGCATAATCATTACACCTTTTTCAGCTCAACTTATATTTATCATTGAGGTATACAAAAAGAAACTGACTGGGAAATATTTGAGTAAGCAAAATTCAGTCTTCTAATAAAAATGCTGTGTTTAAAAGATCTATTGGCCTATTACTAAGAAGTGGAAGAGGAGAAAAAAAAGGCAAAAAAAAAAAAGTAAAAGCACTACAGTTTGCATTTCTTCAGCTTTTTGCGCAGGTCCATCTGTCTGTCCGCGGCCGCTAAACTCAGTTGGCCATAAATTGCAATGAAACAGCTTTCTTTTTAATAAAGGCTCTCAACAGGCCACATGAGAGGGCTAAAAATGGAAGCGCCAATAAGAGTGTGTAGGTGTGTGCCCCTGTGGGACAGGTACGTATTTATTTGCGACCGTGTGCGGTTATACAAGTCTGTGCACGGGTTTGAGGTGTTGTATACCACCGTCTAAAAGCTGTGCGTGTGTGTGTGCCTTTAAATGACTCACTTTGATTATGTAGAAGAACCCTACCCTTTTATAGCAAGCACAAAATCTTAGTCCCTCGATTTTATGAGAACAATTCATCAAACCTTTAATTTCATGCTACAGTCTGCAAACCATTAGGTCTAATGACTAAGCATCCACGTTTTTACGCTAGTATGTATTAATGACGATGCCTCCTTCAGCTCTGCATCAGCCGGTGCCTGTAGAGACGCCTTCTTTATGTGGGCATGTGTGTATTTGGTGTAACTGCACACAGGCTAAGCCCAAACCCAAGCTGGTCAGTATGAAAACAAGCAAAAAAACAAAAACAAGGGGAAGCATCAGAATCTGGTTTATCAGAGATAAAGCTCCTATTTTACTCTTAATTTTGCAACATTTTGTAAATATTCAAAGATAAGATCTATTGGAAATCTTCCTTGTGTGATTTTGTTGTCAAAGACATCATTAGAGGCACAAAGATACACCTGTTTAGCGGGCATTCTTAGAAATTGAGGTAAATGAGGAACCCAAGCCGAACTTTGACATGCACTCACCAGGAACTTTATAAGGTACACAGGTTCAGCTGTTTACTAACAACAACACAAATAATAAATCTGATAATCATATGGCAGCAACTCATTTAAGCATCTAAAGGTGTAGGAAAAAATGAAGGTATTATACAAAAAGCAAGTATTTACCTGAATTAGAATGTATGTCTGTGCTAGAAATGCTGGTTTAAGCGCTTTAAAAAAAAAGGGAAATGCTTAACCATGTCTGTGGTTGGAAAAGAGTGCATATCAAGTGAGCAGGCGCTGTGTGGAGAAAAAAAATATTTCAGATATAAGAGGTCAGAGCAGAAGAAAAAAGGCAAGAGTGGATAAAATAACCTCTCATTAGTCTGTAAGGTATGTGCTGCACTGTATCTGAATGTAAAACATGTCATGACTTAAAGCAGAAGGGCTAAAGGAGCAATAGACCACAAACAGGAGCCACTCCTGTGATCTTAGAACAGGAAACAAAGGCCAGAATTTGCACCAACACCAAAACTGGCAACGGACGACTGGAAAAATGTTGCATGGTCCATCGAGTCCCTGTACGGCCCGCGACACTCAAACAGTATGGTCAGAATTTGGCATGAACAACATTAAGACCTGCGTCTATCCTGCTACGTATCAACTGTTGGCCTATTTTGGGACCCTGAGCACTAATTGAGAATAATACAAACACCACAGTTCAACTGTTATGGCTAACCAACCCTATCTTTTTACTCATGTTCTGGTGGCTAAGTTCCACAGGAACATTTACATTTTAGAGAGCTCAGATCATCTCTGATGGGTCTCTAATGACCTTCACAGTTACAAGAGCATAGTCCAGGGATGTACAACCAACATCTTTGGAGGGGAGATATTCTCAGAAACATGCAAATACAAAAGAAGCAGAGCGATCCCATTGCAAGCTTAAATTTTACTATAACAAGGGAATTAGATGTACATTGTGTTTTCAGGAAGCAAAACATTTGCAGGTGATGATCAGTGACATAATCAGTTATAGCAGTGTTTACAATGGCTGGCTAAATGGCCCATTTACTGCAATGTTTCCGTAATTAACGCTAATGCTCGCAAGAAGGAAATCGTTTTACCTTCCCCACTTCTGATGAATGGGATATTTATTTAAGATACTCCACATATTATGATCCAGGGCAGTTATAGCAACTCAATGCACTTATTTAGTGTCATAAAATCTTTATATGAAGTAATAGTTTGGCAGACCTTGCCACACTGATGTAAGACAGAGGAAATAACTCTCCTCCGACAGACACTTTTCAGCCACGAAGCATGTTGTGTTGGCATGACTTAAATGCCGAAAGAACAAAGAAGATAAATTGTTGCAAATAAGGTGGTCGGATCAAAGTTGCTGGTTCATGTTGTTTGGAATAAAAATGCTGGTTACAAGTTTTAAAATGATTGAAAGATGCAGTTTTATGAAAAAATACAAAGGTAGAAAATGAGTGAAGCGCATCAAAGCATGACGACTGAAAAGATCTGGGGAGATAAATTATAAGAAAGTGTGGAAGACGTAAATGAGAGCATCTGAGTGGGACTGTTATCGGAGCCTTGAGGCATTTAACATAATCTTGCAGCTACATGAAGGGAGAAGATTACCGTGTCGGTGTCGCGTATCGTCGGAGAGGTCCAGGTCCAACATGAGATCATCTTCATCCAGTTCTGAGGAGCCCAGGTTGTTTAGCATGTCCTGTTGAGACGAAGCAAAATCCCATTCATGAAGAGATTGTTTTAATTTGGTAAACGAAACAACCAAACCGTGTCTGTCTTCAATATTTCTAATACAATACCCTGTTTATCAATCCAGCAAGATCTGCAAAAACAGTGATTGTCAAAAAGTATCATTTTGACCATATTGCAGTAAGTCGAACTATCAAACTCTACATCTCACTTTATTATGATATTGGATTTTTCCTCTTCGCCTTTACCAACTGAGATGTTTATTCTTTCTTCAATGCTTAGGAATCTCATAAAAATGTATTGTGCATCCCATTACCTTGGTATAATAACTGTTTTAGCAGTGAATATGACAAATGAGCCAGTTGTTTGGTGTAACATCTGTCAGGTTTATATTTGCTCGATGAGCAAAAAATAAATAAAATAGCTGCTGAGCAAACCAGATAAACTCGGCTAATCTGCAGTTTTCAATTCCCATGACAACGAGATGCAGCTCCGTGCTCTTTTAACTTCCAAAGATAGACTCAGAGTTTGGGTTTTATGCACTTTTTTTTTTGCAGGTTCTAAAAAATCTCTTCTAATGAAATAAAATAATGCTGACAATAAAAACCTTAAATGTATGAAAACTAGATGTTTTATAATAATACTGTTAAAACAGTGTTGCTCTAAAATAGCCAGTTGAGATTTTCTTAAATCCTCTTTGATCCTAAATGATCAGCAGCCTCAGGACTGTAGAAGTAATTGTTTTAATTTTGGCCCTAACCTAAAAGAGCAAACTTTGTCCAACATTTAAAATGCTATGTTAGTTGCTGCCACACATATCCTATTTTTTTAATTTAAAAATCCAGTAATCTTATTAATACAGTGATGCAGAAAGATACTGTTGTTTTGGTTAGATGCGGTCAAAAGATCAATGCTGCCATCTAATGGTCAGGTAAAGGTTATTTGCTCCCCCTCAAAAAATTATTATAAAAAAAACTGACAGAGAGCCCAAAGCATAAATTAAATGCTACTTAATTTTAGTTTATTTAGAAGCTTCTAAACAAATGTGATAACAAAAAACAATGTTGTATCGGTAAGATCATTTATCTTCTCTATGTATTTGTTACCCTTAATGGATTTTGAGCTTAATTTAGTTCCTCTGCTAAAGTAGTGAAAAACACAGAAAAACTGTGCGTAAGTCCGTAAATTAGGATCTATAGGCAATATTTTGACAATTAAAATAACATATAATTGCTTTTGTTGTCCTACAATACCGTTAATACTTAATAAACACATTTGTAAATGGATCAGGAAGTCAGTTCACAAATTATAAAACATGAAGATAAACAACCTGCATACCTCAGCTGAATTACTACAACACGCAATATAAACTCGGCACAGGCTGTGTATGATGAACATAAAACATCACACTGCTGCTTCTCCCAATTGGAGGATCATTACAGAAAATTGGAGAGAGAAAAAAAAGCAATAGACTTCATTTCAGATTTTACAGCAAAAAGCTAAAAAGGTATTGGGAAAGAAATGAAGAGCCTGTTTAATACCACAGCACAAATTTGCACAAATTGCAGCTAAATTTCCCCCTTTTAATGCACTTCTCTTTCCAGAGAAACGCGATCGCACAACCCGGCACTGTCACGGTTTTAACTCACATTCGTGATTTGATCGGGTATAATCCTTCTGTTAATATAATATTGGATTCAGGTCTCATTAAAAGATGTCTCTTTCTCATAACTGCCGAGCAGAACAACACCCAAAACAGAAATCAGAGGAAGAATATGTTTCCTCTCACTCCATTAAAAGAAAGATACTTGGTTCCATTTGCACTTGCCTAAATCAAAGAAAATTACATGTTTTCAGTGCTTTGGGTGGCAGAAGCGTTGAGATGAAGTGAGAGCAATTTAGCTTTTCAGGCAGGTATTACTGCCTCTGGCAACGGGAAAATATACCAACTAACAAATGGCTTCAATGTGCCTGGGAAGGCAATTCATGGCCACTTGTGTTTACAGCGTGCCTGAGGGCGCGGCGGGTTGAATGTCCAGTTTAGGACCCGACATTTTTACCATTTTCTTACTGAATAATGAATAATGCAGCAATTAATTGTCAACCCGATAATAAAACAATTTGAAACACTGCTGGACAAAATTTGATTGGTTATTAAACATGGGTGCAAAGGAATCTGCTGAAGATTTCTCTGTGGTCTATCAGCTTTTAAAAATGAAACACGTTTTCCCTTTAGAGGATTAAATCAGCCTCAGCATTATCCACAGCAACAAAACAATAGTGTAATCTGTAACCTTAGCTACATTTTTTTATTATTCCAAGAGTTCTGACGATTTTAATGAATATGTTTACCCATTAGCCTTTATTTGACTTTTCATATGCTCTAAAGTTGTTCTTTTTTTTTTTTTTTAACCAACAGATTTTACATGAGACACCAAGCAAAGCCACAAGAACATTCACCTAAATCAGTTATAACTTCATATCAACTTTTTACTGGGTATTTAAGTATCATGCATTAATATACTCAAATATTGCTTTTACTTCTGTAATTTTTCCACATAGTCACGATATGTTTAAGTCTAGTAAATCATAATGGATTAGTTATTGCAGTAGGATCACAAGTTTCCTTTGAATTGTCCGAGATAATTTATCTCAGCTTGATAAAAATGTACAAAAACATTCGGACTTTGTGTAATACATCAAAGCAGAAACATTTTCAAACACAGTGCAAACACATGATATAGTATGGTGAAAACATACAAATAAGAAGCCCTCTGTTGCCTAAAAATAAGGAGAGATAATTAAAATTCAGAGGAAAAAAAAAAAACTCCATCCATTAGTTTGGTTAAACATGTTTCTCTCTTCTTTTGAAGTTTTATTGGATTACTAAATCAATAACGTTACCATCTCCACTGATGTAATAAAGTTTGGCTAAATGAAAATTTATAGCTGGTTGTCGCTTTAGTGTACCTGAACAGTTTTTGAGTTTGGCCAAACAGCCTGAGACAGAAGTTCATCAACTCTTAAGCACTAAATGTCAACTGTACTGGACAAAAGTTGTTAAGATTGCACTGGATGGATGTTACTTTGACATTCTTGTAAGCGCAGTTTGTTTAAGGTAGAAGATTATGCTACAAGTTTAGAGATTTCTTTATTAGATAGTACAGCATACTGTAATATTTTGTCCTTTCAAGGACATTTCCTTTGTTGTGTATTGAATATGTCCTTGTGAGAGCCCTTTGAACAAAGTATTAGGGCTAAGTATTTCCTGTCATGTTCGCCATTTATGGCTGTAGTTCCCGTATTACTACAATACGTCTCGGCAGGGAAAATGCATTTTGACCTTTTTGTTAGATTATTTCAAGTGCCGCTTCTAATAATTTGCCTTCACATGCTCTTAACGGATGAGAGAGAATGGAAATAAGATGACTGCTACATCAAGACAATGTCAAGAAGGCAGGGTATTATGATACTTTTAAATGCAGAAGGGAAATGCTGTGGGTCTGCTCTGTCACATTCTGTGCGTCATTTGAGCTACGAACAAAACTGTTTGTTCAAAAGTTGTTCTGGCTGTCTCTGAGATAGGAGAATATCAAATGTGATTCTTCCTTTGTGAGCAAGTTGTGAGCGTAATCATCGCCAGACTGTCACAGCATTATCTCCACTGTCACTGAGAACTTAAAGGATTCAGAGCTTTAAAAACGATTAAAAAACATATTTAAAAGAATAAAAAATAAAAATCAATAGCAAGGCATTGGTTTCACTAGACCGTCTTCTTGTCACCCAAGTAAATAAATTGGCCATTTATCATTCCAGTCCAAACCTTTAATTCTTGCTGGGTTTACACAAGGGCAATATCGGTAAAGTGAGTCATGTCCAAACTATTGGGGAAAAAATTGATATGGCAATATTGAACAACCAACATTTTCCCCCGTTCTTTACCGTTCTACGATGCCTCCTCCTTCCACAGCTTAAGTATCTCAGCTTAAAAAGATATACCAAAGCTACAGACTTCAAGGGTAGTTAAAGGCAATCCAGTTGGCCAAGTATAATATTGATATGCAGAGCATGAATCCCTGACACTTCTACTATAGCATCCTACCACATATTGCATTCAAGCACTTCTTTGCTACGACAATATTAAACACATGCTAATTATTATAACTATAACAATAGTTCTTAAAAACGTTGAAGCCATCATAGAAATCTCCGTCTGAAACATGATAATTTAGTGAGTCTGTGTTTTGCAAAACCCAATATGGAATATGGACCAAAATTATAACAATAACAACATTCAGATTCATGACTGATATATTTCTGACAATCTCAATAAAGATGTCTTTTTTTAAAATAAAATAAAAAAAAGGATAAAAATAAATGTTTTATAGAGACTTTTGCGACCCCAAATCTCTTTTCTTAACTTGTTGTTACGCCCTACCTTCCTCTTTTCTCTGTAAACTCGAGTCCTCATCAAGGCTGGTTGTCAGAGTTCCAATTATTTTACATGTTTACATTTTTGCTTTGACTGTAGATAAGTACAAAAGTAAGGAACTTGTCTTTATCCTATAGATATATTATTAATAGACATATTACACAAAAAATCCTTCAGCCTTACATTAATGTCGTCTAGTTCTCTCGTCTTTCTCCTTTTGAAGATCATCTTATACATACATATAATCCCTAAAAAAAAAAAAGTAATTTTAGGTGCTTTATTGTTTACTATTACATACTATTATTCACTAAAATTATAAAATATTGGACTTACATTGTGAGATTTGCAACTGCAGAAAAAAAAAAAGAGATATTTATTTGAAGGCCGTTTACATAGCAACCAAAGTTTCCAGCAAGCGTGGACCACGTCATATTTATGCCATGTTATTGCTTGCATACCATAATTGTATAAACTAGAAGACGAGGTTAGGGTAAAGGCATTTAAATCCTGAGATTTCCACTAGCTACAAGTGTAGAAAACTGACCAGTAAAACTTTACGAAGCGAGGGAAGATAGGATATAGTTTTCTGCTGGGGATTCTACCTTTCCTTCATTACTCAGGCCCAGAAGGCACTTCATAGGCGGAGAGGAGGTGAGAGAGAGATTACACAATATTTAACAAAGTGGAAGTGGAGAGGCAGCAGCAGTCTGTAATATACACAGTAATGGTGTGTGTGTACATCCCTACTCTGTTAATCTCCCAGAGGAAGCTTTTAGTCTCCGGCAGAATAAAAGGGATTGATTTAAACTGGTTCGCCTCCTATGGAGTTTCCCCGTGTATGTTGTGGGAATACCAAGTCCGTCTTAGCTAAAACCTATTGGAAGGAAAACAAAAAAATGGATGTTGCAAAACCAACAAAGGCTGCTGCAATGCGAGCAGGCAGACAGAGTAAACACAGGGCTTAAAGCCGTTAGATAACTGAGGACGTTTTTCTAAGTACTTCACACATCCGCACTCAATTTAAACTTCTAACTTCTCTCTTACATAGGATGAAGTCGCTAACAGCCTACTTTTGCAAGTTTTTTTTTTTTATATACTTTTGACTGATGTCTATATGCAATTTCAGTTATTTACCTTTACAGTTAATGAGAGCATTTGGCTTTTAAACATCTTGTATCGTTGTATTATGCTTAAATGTCAACTATTCCCTACCTGTTTGTTTTTTTTCTGAGTGATGGAGAGGCAAAAACAGAAGCACTCTGAAGTGCACTCTGGATTCAAGAAGCGCCTTTTTATATTTTCATGGTCAGGGCCACAAGCATTGGCTCAAATCAGCAAGCTTATTCGAGGGGGTATTTTAGCAGAGTATTCTAGCAGCTGGCTATAATTACAGCTAAACTGCCCAAAATCATTCAAAAACTCTGAGAGAGCGGCTCATTGTGCAGTTGTGAGAGCGAATTCAGAAGCAAATAATGATTTTCAATATAAAAAAATCCTTGAGAAATATAAATATATATATATATTTATATATATATATTTCGAAATTAAAGCAAATGGTGTCTATGCCGAAACAACGGTATACTATTTGGAGTTTAAATGAAAACCTGGGAGTTTTTCTGCATAATAATGTGTGAAAGTAATTTTTTATATAAATCTTCTCTCTTTCCTTATCCTCATTATCCTTTTACCCTATAGTGATGCAATAATTTCAATTGATCTACAAAATAAAAATCTAAAACAATATTTAATTTATTCATTAATCTGGAGGGGAAAAAAATCTGCTGTGTGTTTACGTCTGCAAGATATGTACTGACTTGAGCAGATCCTAAGCTGTTCATCACATGTCCGTCTATTTATAAACAAACATAATGTTAAAAAAAGCCATTAGTCCAATAACATGGCACATTTCTGTGCGGTCATTTCAGTGTATAAAAGACTTCATTTATCTACTTATTGACTGAGACACAAAGAGCAGGGAAAACGTGGCTGAGTAAATCTTAAAAACTGTAGAGTTACTATCATGAGGTCTGACAACAGAAAACAACATTTAATTATGACGTATTACTAAGTGGTTGGAATTTCCAATTCTTGGTTTAATACCCAGCAAAATTGTGTTATGAACAAATGACGTTTGTGGACAAACTGTCTAACTAAAGAGTTAAACATGTCTAGTTAAGAGTGCAGAGAGGCCATATTTGGCTCATCATACAATTATATCCCACGTATTAATTTTTATATATATGCATTATATGTATTATTTATGCCCGACCAGTAGGTTGTGTGTTAAGCTCACACCAAACACACTAATAATAATATAATACAATGAAAAACTCTCAGATACAAACTTGTGGCAGTTTGCACTTTAAGAAGTAAAGACAAACTTAGTTAGGGCATGTAGTTTCTCAAGACAACCTTTTGGTGATTTATAGGAATAGATGAGGAAAAATTGACAAAAAAAGCAAATCATAGTGTTCTGAAGGTATACATAAAATGTGCTTTTTAATTCATTTTCACTGTAAACCCCCCATTTCAGAAATTTCAAGGTACCTTACTGTATGTATGTTGGAATAAGTACTAGCTTACTCTTTTATCAAATGTTTTGATAATGTTATTTACCACTTCATTTTTGGCCTAAATTGTTTTTGACTTACACTGTGAAAAAGAAGAAACAAAAGAACAGCAAAGGAAGTTTTTTTTTTACATATTAATGAGGGGGTTATTAATAACTGAACCTCAAATGCTGGAAAACTATCTGTTTGTGTTTGCAGCTACGGCCCAACCTAATCTAAATGACAAACAGCTTCGGGGCTCACCAGACTGCCGAGTTTAGATGACGAGGAGTTGTGTCTGTGCTTGAGCTGACCGTTTCCCTCCATGCCCGGGGCATCTCTGTAGTTTCCATGGACACGAGGCCCGCCGGCCCCCTCGGATGAGGAGCGCAGACGCCTTTCCAGCCGCATCACCTCGTGGAAAGGGCTGGCACTGCTGCACACGGAGGCTACACGGGGGACGGCAAGAAAACAAAAACAAACGCACACAGTTAAACAGAGAGAGAGAGATATTTGTAGAAATTAGAAGACACTGCTTAAATGTATTATTCCTTCTATCAATTCTCCAGAAAATAAACATTCTTTCATAAAACTAAATGATAAAACCAATTTCACTTACTCAGCTTTTTTTAAAAAAAAGGTTAAACCTTTCCATCATGCAGCCGTTTGACTATATTAGTTTTGCTAAGATTGTGGTTATTGTTTTTGCAATAATCATTTTATCCAGACTCCCTACAGCTAGATCAGTCTGAAACAATAATACTGCAGAATGAATGTCAGATTTCAGGGGAAATATTCCTCGGGAAAACAACAAGAGGAAGACGGCTATAATTGTTCCATTGTGATTTATCGAAAACGAGAAGTGAAACAAAGAGAAGATATCACATCCTTTTATAGAGCAACAGGTTATTAAAAAGCAGAACTTCATCCCAAGAGTTTCTTTCAGTTCACTCACACACACACACACACACACACACACACACACACACACACACACACACACACACACACACACACACACTGCTTTACCTGTGTGTAATAAACGGCTCATTTTTTTTTAACAACTGTGTTGTTGTAATCTCGATCTATAAAAGAACAAGACAAGAAGTCATGAACATTTTACTATAGTGTTAGGCTCTCGGAGCCATAAAAATTTATGGCACACTGGGGGTAACAAAAACACAAAAGCCTGCCTTACTGAATCAATACAACAAGTATCTGTATTTAAGGGATCCAACAGTGGATAATATCAGGTTGCTGTTATACAGTTAAGCAAAAAGAAAATCACACCAAATCATAAATAATGTGGTGGTATCAATGGTGTTTTATCCACACCCAATTGTTCTAGATTTTATTTTTTTTATGTTGTTGTTATTGAATGTTTGAACAAAAATAAATACCAAAATGTAAAAAGGATGTAATAAACGAGCATCCTAAAAGTTAAAAGCTTTACTGAACAAAGTTGTACGATGCACCAGCGTACAACAAGATGACACCATGAGGCCAAGGCTGAGATGACAGAAAGGACAAACTATAAAAGAGATTCAGAGAACTGTGACTAAAATCATCAATGAGTCGTTGATAGTGATGCTGTGAGCAGTGAGGATTCTCCGGCAGCAGTCAGTCTTGTAACAAATCTGAGGAGGCCTCTGACAATATTCCACACTCTTAGATGACGGCACTGGTTGTTGCCAAACACTGCTAATCCACCTTGTTTGCTTTTGCCACTCCTCTTTTAATTCCTGTCTGGCTATGGGGTCAGAAAGCCGGGAGAGGAACAATGGGAGTCAGAGATATGATCCCTGCCAATTATGATCAGTGGAGGAACTTCCTCCTTCTGTCTCTACTCATTGATTTTGCCATGCATCCATTAAGCCTCCTTTTTAACTCATCTGGGATTTGGGGTCTTAGTTCAGCTAATAATTGAGAACTTGAGATGTGAGTTAGCTGCTTCCAGTTGTTAAAGCAATTTCTTGTTCCCAGAGTTATGCGTAAGAACATAACACCTGACCAAAAGTGCAAAAGTAAAGAAAAATAAAATCCTTACAGCTTTACAGCCTTAAATGAATAACTGTCCACAAAAGCAACCAATAATATACTAATAACCATAATATAAGATAATATACTTATAGTAAACAAAAGCATGCATGAGTAGCATCGTTTTGAAAATGAGGCAATAAATGTATTTTGTATGTCACATGCAAACATGTCGATTATTACACTGGAAATAAGTTTAATAGAAAGTTAAATAGAGTTGCTCACAACTAAAACAAGGCATGTTTTTGTTATAATTTAATGTCAACATATCTGACATTCATAACAATCTTTTTTTTTTACATTTCAACATACATGGTAAGGTCTAAATTACCCCTATAAATTTCAGGATTTTTATGATTTTTCTGCTCTTAGCTATAAAATCTGTGGCTGTTGTAACATTATTGAGTCTTGCATGAGGCCTGCAACTGTAATGCATTGTATTGTAACATTAATCAGCAGATAAGAACATTTGTTTTTGTTTTTTTATAACATTTAGAGCAAATATTACACAGGTATGAGGTACAAAGGGAATTTTTTTGTGTAGCTATTAACTTTTTCAATATCGTATCTTGTTTAAAAGCTAACACGTGAAATAATGTAAAAGCTAGGCGAGCCTAGTTCTCCACAAAAAATGTAATTGTTTATTTCTATATCTTTATAACTGCAAGCCTTTAAAATTCACAATGAACCTTTAGGGTTTACTTGCTATTATTTAGAAAAAATAAAACTGAAGAAGAATGAAGAGGCGACAACGCCTTGCAACACCTTAACTACCTAACAAATGTTTTTCGTCAGACAAAGATCTGCAGCTGTCAGCAAATGATTTAGTGAGTCTCATTACAAAGGAATGTCAGATTGCTCTGAGATTCAACAGAAAGGATTTCTAGACATGAGGCTCGTCTGGGTCTCTTTTCTGAGCCAGGTGATTATCCTGGCAGCGTCACGGCGCGTCAGTGACTCTGCATGTAAATCTGCGATTCCCTCTGTTGTTCTTGGTTTCGTACCTGCGTGCGGTTTCCTCAAGTGAGAGGACCTGGGTTCGTGGCAACCGCAGAAGCTTCCCCTTTCCTGAAGAGATAGGGTGTGCCTCGCCCTCCTGTCGGTTTTTTCGGGGTTTGAGTGACAGCCCTCGCTCTGCGCCCCACACGTCTCGCTCTCGCTCGTCGTCTCAGTGTGGCGGTCTGGCTTCCTCTCTTCTTTCTCCTGCACCAACTCTTTCCTCTCCTCTGCCGATTCTTCCTTCATCTTCTCCTGTCGTTCCTCTTCCCTCTCCGTCCTCTCTTCCAGGGATTGTTCCCGCAGAGGTATGCAGGGCACAGCCGTCTCTGGCTCGGACAGGGAAACGGCCGTTTCGTAGTCGGTGTTGTTGGCGGTGCTGGTGTCTGGAAATAAGGGTTTCTCAGCAGTGGACTGGGTTGGCGTGAAGAAAACCTGTAGAGAGTGTATTATAGGAAATATGTGTTTAGAAAAAAGGTATTACAGAGATTTGTTTTGGGTTAGGCAAGTATTCAGTAGGTAGGTGAGTCTTGCAAAGTCAATCTATTATCGGTGGGTATTTTTTTCTCTAATCTATGTTTCCTACTCTATGTGACCTTTATCAGTTCAGATGTAGCATCAATTTGAAAAATACAATACAAATTTGCCATATATTGTGCAGTCCTAATATTAGTCAATACACGCAAATTACTAAATATTAAAATAGAGACTAAGAAACTAAAAAAAAATTTTAAAACTTTTAGTCTGCTGACAATAGAGCTTGGAAGATAATGGATGGAGTTAAGACATACATTGTTGTTCACACACCCTATCCAACCTCAATAATTTTAATGTTATTTGCAAAAGAAGAATGGTCACAACATGAGTTGTGCAACACTAAGTTGTTCTACCAGCTCAGCTATGTAGAATATATGCAATAAATGCATTGAAAAATAATAAAAAGTTAGAAGATTAATGATAAAAACCATGTGTTGTTTACTTTCCACTTCACAATGATCAACTACTTCGTTTTGATCAATCTCATACATTTCTAAAATACATTCAAGTTGGTGGTTGTCATGTGGCCAAATGTAAGTGTTGACATGAAGAGACACTTTATACTATATTAATACCCAAAGAGATATTTACTTCCTAAAGGTCACAGAATGAATATGAAAGCATACAAAAGTGATTTGGTGAATTAATTTTCATTTGAAAGTTTTTGACAGAGAAAAACATAATTTTACTTAATTTGAGAACCTGTTCAGACATAGGAATAATTCTTATTTTTTTTGCCAGAAAACCATCTTAGACATTAACCTTCTGAACAGTTGGAGAAAAAAATTGTTTCATGCATTTAACAAAACGAGGCCCCAGGAACTCCCAATGATGTGCTCCTTAGATTAAAAATACACGGTTATGACGGTAAAATCTTGCACATCTGCTTGCCCACAGTTGGATAGATTGATTCCACAAATATTAAAATACCCTTTTTGTGCATCGGTACAAATAATCTGCATCTGGAAACACTAAATAAGGGGAAATCCTACCTGAGAGGTGGAGACTGCCACGCTGAGGGTCTCAGGTGCAGCCAGGGGGTCAGGTAGAGCAGCATCAGCAGGCGAATCAGACACGCATTCGGGCCCTGAGTTTAAGCCGGATCCTGGACTCGGGGCTGGAAGTGGGTCCACCTCGGAGGCGGAGTCCTCTGTTATGGGGACAAACTCTGAGGGAGTGATGGCTGTTGTTTGATCTTCTGAGATCATCAGGGACTGGGGCGAGCTCTCGCCGCCAACTCCTCCCATCAGTTCTCCAGGCCAAGACCCCGGGGTGAGACCTCCCGGCTCGGGAGTGATTGTAGTGGAGGTCGGAGGTTCCAGATTGACCTCTGGGGGTCTGGGGTGATCAGACGTGCGAGAAAAGCGGTGGTGAGCAGACAAGGATTTAGGCAGCAGCTGTTTCTTCTGCCTTGAAGAGCGTTTGTTGTTATTACTGGTCGCGCTGAAGTCGTCGAGGAACCCCGAGTCGTCGCCATCGTTGGCCCCAGAGCCACTGATGCAATTGATGAACACATTTCTATTGGCCGTGGAGGAGGACGAGGAGGCCTTGTCAAAGTCCTCGGTTTGCGAGCGCGGGATTTTCTTTTGCTTGTAGCTCCCGAACCCGAACGAGTGCCGCGACTTGGATCGCCTGCCGCCCTCGGCGAATCCTGCAGACGCCAACGACGTTGCCGCCTGTTGGTTGTTTCCGTTCGCGTCGGTGGTCTGCGTCAGGGGAGGCGTGAGGTTCAGGTTGATTGGCTGAACGCGCGGGTCGCTGTTCCTCTTAGCCTTGAAGCCGAGAGATGGCGTGCGAAACAGGCTGCGGCGTTTGCCGGTGCTGCCCGAGCTGGAGTTGGTGCTGGAGGGCGAGGAGGTGTGCACGCCATTCCCTACTCCTCCCGAGGACGGCGAGGAGGGGAGGGACTCCTGCCGCTTGCTGGCGCTGCGGCGGAATATCGGCAGGCGCGAAACGAGCGTGGAACGACGCGAGCCCGACTCACCCATTGGGAAGCCGAGGCAGCGAGGCGCTCTGGAGGAACACAGATGAGAGAGAGGCGTCAACTAGAAGCTGTGAGACATCTGCAGAAGAATATGACAACAACTTAAAGTACTTCCTGATGGAAAAAATGCAGATACACAAGGCTACAAAATTTTATTTTCAATAGAATTTCTGGAAACTCAGATACTTACACACATTTCTATGTATTTCTTTTTTAAAACATTTAAGGTTTCCTTTAACAAACACCTTACATAAATTACCTGCAATTTTAGATTATTCCTCTGGTGTGACGTATTCTCTCCCACACATCTTTTCAACTCTACCTTCAAATTTTCCTTTTGATGGCCACTGCAAAAGATTTGCTGGGCTGTTATAGAGCTCCTGAATCGATGTAGATATTTTTGAAAAACGATCAAATT
Organism: Orestias chungarensis; assembly: GCA_032876305.1. Lineage (NCBI taxonomy): Eukaryota > Metazoa > Chordata > Actinopteri > Cyprinodontiformes > Cyprinodontidae > Orestias > Orestias chungarensis. The sequence goes on from JAVLVB010000003.1 coordinate 747,706, forward strand.
TCCATAGCTTCTGGTTGATGTTTAGTGCTGTGATTTATGTATTCACACGAGATGTTATTTGCAGGTGATTTCATTTATTTAAGAGTGTGTTGACTGTAATAGCTTCTTCCTCTCTGAGTAACCTCTCAGCCCAGATTAGCAGCCCTGTCAGTGTGGATAATGAGGCTTTCTTGCCAGCTTCGCCCCGTTGCTTTAATCCTGAGGTTCATCTGAATGTTTTACGCTAAAAACTGTTCATATTTAAGACGCAGGACTTTCCCCACACAGTTTGTACTTGATCTAGACGTTTAAATGAATGAATCTGGCACTTTTTATGGAAATTGCACCAAAAACAAACCAGAATCCTAGAGGTCTACAATTCTCTTAAACATCTGGCTTTGTAAGAGTTGGAAAATGTTTCGACAACATCTCTACCCAGCGGAAGCTTCTGATGAAAATTTTCATCAGCAAAGCCTCCCCATTAAAAAAAAAAAACTTGTTTACCCCCTGGATATATTATTTTCCTTGTGAAGTGACGTAGGAAACTTATTTCAAGAGCTTTAAAAAAAATAACCAAGACAGGCAAACCTGTTCCATGTTAAGCATGAATTAAAAAAAATAAAATATGAGAAAAGTGGAAAAACTCAACGAGATTTTGTTCCTGACTATAATTAAGATATCGTTCAAGTTAAAGCTAAAAGTAAACTCTGAGGATTTAAATTTTTTCCAACTCAGTTTTTCAATGTTTTTCTTTTATACGAACAATAAAGTCAAAGAAATTGACATGTAGAAACATAAACCTTCTGGCCCTCAGTTGGTGACTGCTCTAATTCAGATTTGTCTGCACAGGCGAGGTCGAAGGGTTTGGCTCTCTGGTAACGAATCTTCACACAGTTCCTTTCAGAAAACAAACACTGGTAAAATTGGACTTTCAAATTATTACTTAAACCTTCCTTTTGGTTAGATAGGGGGACTAATGACATGTGAAACGTGTTGCCGAGGTTAAAGATGTTATAGTTTATGGGATATATTCAGCGTTCCATTAAGTATAGAGGTGGAATTATTTCAATTGCAATAATTTGGTGATGAAGTTAATGTTAACTATTTTTTTATATTCCATGTTAAAATGATAAACACAACGGATGTATATATAGTCTAACCTGGCTAAATGTCTCCATTTGACATCAGACAAATATTTTTGTATTGCATTTAAAAGCTGATGGCATAAAACTCTGGATGGATAATTTACTATACTTCTTGGCAGCAGCAGATACTTTATTTTATTGCTTCATTTATTGCACGGCTGCATTGAAGCAGTTGGTCGCAGCGTTGCCTTGCAGCAAGAAGATCCTTGGTTTAAACCCCAGCCTGGGGTGTTTCTGGATGGAGTTTGTATGCTCTCCATTGGGCATGAACAGATTCTCTCCAGGTACACCCGTTTAATCCTACAATCCCAAAAAAAAAACCATGACTTTTGGGTTTATCTTTTTCCCTCCAAGTTGTCCTTCGGTACTAGTCTTTGTTGCCCTGGCAATGACTGGGGAGCTGTCCATGGTTTAACATGCCTCCTACCAAATCACAGCTGAAGACACGTACCCGACACTACAATGCAATACAAGCAACTACAGACAACGAATTGACAGATGGATGATGGGGTTTAAGGGGGAGTTGAATTGTTAAGTTGTAGGAACTCCTCAAACTAGCACCACCACTAAGTTGTAGGAACTCCTCAAACCAGCACCACCACTAGTGGGTCCCAAAGCATGAAGCTACCACCTCCATAATTAACTGTTAGCACAGTTTTCTTAGGTATAAAAGCCTGATCTTGACTCCCCTAAACATTTTTCCCATCATTATGGCTAAATAGATCCGTTTTTGTCACAAATGACCACTTTTATACATAAAGCTTTGGACTTCTCTATGAATAAATGCTATAAAGTAAATGAAGTCATACATCCGTGTTTGGATTTTTGGAGACAGACCTTGTCTCCCAGTAAGTTCACAGTTCTGTTAAAAGGAATTGTATTTGTGTCAATACTAATCACAGAGAGACAAAAAAGTAAATCAAGCAGAGAGACGGTTAAGTCATGACCGACTTCATTATTTTAACTCAACGTCTGATCAACCTGCTCAGTCTCAGTTTAGCAACCCAAGGCTGCTCCCACGACTTGTTTAGCGTTATCACGCCACTGCATGAAGATAAAAAGAGACTAATCTGATACACGGACCCTCTCTGCAGGTGCATTAAAAGGAATATAAATCAACTACGGCTTTGAACAGAGCAAACAAGCAGAAAAGGTAATTATCTCTCACCTCTTTCCCAGAAAGCAGAACTAAAACATTATTCCTTAAAGCGGCTAGTACAAACTAACTACAGCACGCAGTTCTCATTGTAAGCTAATTTTACACAAAGCTTATGTCAAACTTCAAGACAGCCAATTAATATCAAGAAAAAAGTTGAGTGTTCTCTTACATAAATAAGGATTACGTACCAAGCAGTGCTCCGAACACGGAGGAAGCTGTTTTCTAGCTTTAAAGGCAACTGAAGTGTTTTGTTTTTGGTCTCTGTGTAATAAGATTACATTAACACCCTTGAGCGAGGTGGCTAATTAAAGTCTCACCTTCTGGACTCCAAATTCGATCAAGCTCTGAACATGATGCTATTCGATCTTTGTGAAAAGTTTACACGGCGCATAAGTACAACGCAGCCAACCACGCTTCGTGCCTAGCTACAACACAGAACCCATAGAAGAAGAGCGGAAAAAAGCAGGTCAATATAACTCACTGCATCCTCAGGGAAGAGGGGAAGTTCTTTACAACCTTTTTTTTTTTTTTTTTTTTTTTTTTTTT
>JAVLVB010000003.1:755535-783657 GCA_032876305.1 Orestias chungarensis
AAAAAAAAAAAAAAAAAAAAAAAAATGCAGTGCCGTGCTAAAAATCGAGAAACTAAGGTGACTAAACAGCCCGATTTTGTCTCTTCAATCCAAAGTATTCTCTTCTAGAAATGTGGGAGCTTGTCAACGTGCATTCTTTCAATACTGTTATCAATGTGTGAGCTTCCCAGGAGCACATTAAGGTTCACGGATGATGCAACTGGAAAGTAACTTAATGATTTCTAATGGCTTGCTTGGCTTCTCTACAGTTCATTCGTCCTTCTGATCCGTTTGGGGTTGTTTTGCAGTTGCATTCACTTCCAGCTAGCTTGGTGGCAGACCCATGGACCTAATACCTATATTAATATTCAATAGTGTCACAGGGATTTAAGGCTGATTGAAAATGTCCGATCAGCTTTCACATCTAACAGTGATACCCATAATAGAATACCATCTACAAAATCATTAAGACTAATCATCAAAAATTGAAAATGAATGTTTTACTTCATATTAAGTTTCTTCCAGATTAGGTGGACCATGAACACCGAATGCTAATAGGCTCCATGTTAAGTTCTGGTGATGCAGAGTAGAAGACCTGAAGCGTATGGCAGGTTTATACGACAACAGATCTTTAATGTATTTTGGTCCTAAGCTAGTCGATAACTAACAAATATATCTAAAGTCTATGTTCTGAGCAACAGGAAGTTTAGCCTTAGAACCCAGCTTATGTGATCTATTTTAATAGTTTCAGTGAGGAGGCGAGCAGCAGCGTTATGGATCATTTGCCTTGTGATTGACTTTTGAGGGAAGACACTGTTGCAGTAATTAGTTCGAAAAACTACACTACACCCTGATTTTGGGCCGGTTTAGTAGCTGTAATATCTGGAGCAGTGTGCCGAATCTGGATCGATCCACTTTGGCTCCCCAAAAAAATGTACTTAAGTTTTGTTGGTGTTTAGGTAAAGAAAATAATGGTACATCCACACACTGATTTCTTTTAAGCATCTGGTCAATGTTTAAAAACATTCAAAGTCACCTAGTGACAGTTTCATCATCTTTATGGTTACTTGTCTTATTTGGTAGTTCCCTTTTAACAGCCTAATTGACTAAAGAGCTTCAATGTACAAGCAATACAAATTTTGTTTCCAAATAATAACCCTGTTTATACTATTTAACAAATCTTAACAGCCTTGGGGTGTGTGACAATATTGTGCATCATAATTAAGCTTCAAAATTATTTTTGTATGAAAACATTGGATTCCACAATATGCTTGGAAAAGCCTAAAGCATTAAAAAATATATACATCTTACAATCATTTCACAGCCACCTTAAGGACTATAATTATATGTAAAAAAAGCTCCACCGCCACACAACACAAAATTAACAGGCAAATTTGATTTAAAAAGTTTTATTCACTTTAGCCCCTACACAGCAGAAGGAAAAATCACTTTCCATAATCTTTACATACAGCAATTCACCACAGAAGAACACAGTTCAGATAACAGATTGGCTACAAAGCATTTAAAATTTTCCTTTAGAGGCCAATTCACAACCACGAAACTGCCTATAAACAGTGCAAATTGTGACTAAAGGCTCAGGTGTCCACTCCTCGGTCTTACAGTCCGTTTATAATATTGCACACAAACACAACAGTAGAATTAAACACACCTGCAGAGCAGAACTTTTGCAGACATGCTATAGATCACAAAAGTGCAAACTTTTAACTGAACATGGAGCCAATCTGTGCATTCATTATTAGGTACCAAATCTAAGACTTTAATGCAATATAAACGATTCATTATTATCCAAAGTCAAACAGCATTAAGCAATATTATGGCAGGTGTTGCACCGCCAACCCAATTATGCATATAGATGAACATTCAGGCATTTGTTCTGTGATCAATCCATTCTGCGCACGAATAAAACCAAAACGTTTACAGCCAATTATTAAATGCATAGATTTTGAAGATCTTGTAATTTTATTTTAAAATGCATTTTCAGGTCTGTGAGGATTGGAGTAATATGGATGCAATCACATGGGACAAAATATGCACATAGTAACAGTAACCAAATATTATACTGAACAGTTGATGATTAAAAACAATTTTATTGACATTTCTTACACCAAAAACTAAAATCAAGGAAAGAACATTGAAAAACATAAAAAAAAAAAATTATGTTCCATTAGAAAAGAAAAATATCCCTTGACAAAACTTTGAACAGGCCAACACCTCCTTACTATAACAGCCATTAAACATTTGATTTACTGTACACCACTGATTAATTCTAGATTATGTACACATTTAAAAAGGAAGACCAAAAACTTTCAGCTAAATGTTTTACCTAAACAAATATTAGATAAGGGGAAGGGGGGGGTGTTGAACTGTAAATCCACCCGAGTGGTTTCTGTCAGGAAAGGGACAGCAGGTAAGGTTTTCCAGGGTGAGTGATGGAGGTAGGTAGCATCAGGCCCAAATCTGGGCTAAAAACCTGAGAAAACTCACACAGACCGCCTGCCTTAACCCTCTAGAAATCACTTTATATACACACAGATGTACAAACCAACCACATGTGCAGGCACATAAAGTTAACTAAAGGAAGAAAAAAAAAAAGTGTGTCCCGAACAAAACCCTTTCATCCACCTTATGTGCTCCTAAAATTCAACAACCTCTCCATGACAGCCAAACTTCAACAGTGAAGTGGTTAACATGCTACACCGAATTGCTGTGCACCAACATTAAGGTACCATTTTGTGATAGCACTTTTTGAATGAACCTGAATAAATGCTGACTTTAAACTATTGCAAGGCTGTGAGGTGACAAAGCGGTGTGTTGCACGTAGATCAGCACCAGAGCCAAAGACTTTAGGCTGTTAGCGATATCTCAGTTGTATTGTAGTAGATTTTGGGAACTGGATAATAACAACAAAGCTGAATTAAGAGTTCCGCGCCAATAGAAAAGTGACATTCACATTTTTAAAACGCATGAAAAAAAGTGTGTGTGAATAAAAGACATCCATTTGCTTACTGCTGTGCTCACAATTACAGATGAAGAAAACAAAAATGATTAAAGTTTGATTATGTGCATTAATTTAATCATTGTGCAAAATGGCTGACATTGAAAGTAGTAAAAGTTGTGTTTTCAGTGTTCAACTACAGTAGAATGCAACTTAATTATGTAATATGATTTATTTCCATAAAGAGGAAATAAAGGCACAAAGGTGCTAGCTTCAAAACTAGCAACAACCTTCCCTCAGACCCTCTAAAAATACATCTAAACCTGTGCTGCCACCTTCACACACAGAACCCCCTCAAAACCCTGGCAAACATTAAAAAACGGAACAAGAAGTTATCTAGCATGTTAAAGCAGTGTCCCAGTGTAAGGTGTTTCAGGTTAAAACAAAGATTTAAATTGACTACAGATTCTCCAGTCAGTTCAGTAACAGCTGATCTCAGCTAGTAAATAAAAGCAGAGCGGGTACTATTCACAGATACAGAGACTTTGGTTAGCAAAGATGACCTTTCATATCAGTCTCTGAAAACTTTTGCATGTGGACACATCAGCTGAACTGGCCCAGTTATCTCATTCTTTGAGTTGGGGTGGGGTGTCGATAACCGGCTCATCATTTAATTTTACCCTCATAAGACCAACTACATCCTAGCAACTTACAGAAAACCCCAAAAAGTAAAAGAAAAAAAAAAAGAAAAGCATCAACCTCCTCAAGCTTTCCATTCTCAGAAGGTCAGTTTCTTAGCCGTAATGAACTCCTCAAGCTGGACCTTCCCACTACCCATGAGGCCAAAGGCTGGAAACATCGTCCCCGAACAGTCAACCTGCCTCTCAAAAAGGCACCTCATGGTGTCTGCGTCGTAAAAGTACACCCGATGTGCATCATAGTCCAAGCATACTCCCAGGCGCTGCGGCATGGGAAGCACGCGATTGCCGGGGTCACCGGATGACAAGTTTGCATTGGAAACAGAGGAGGAGGAAGACGCCTTGGGAATGAAGACTTTTCCCATGCCCAGGGTGATGAGTGTGAAGGGCTGGGAGAGCTCATAGCACGCATCATCGCTGCCGCTGTCATGTCCGCTGTCATGATCATACCTGGAGAAATGGGGGAATAAAACATGTAGGATGATCTTAGATTTTACTGAAGTATTTTTTTTTTAAATAACTAGCGTTGTCAGAACCTTCTTCACATTTGGTTTTTCAGACAATTTGTTCTTCAATTAGTTACTGGATATCACGCCGTCATACAAATTTATGTTAATTTTTAAAAGGTAAAGGTGTTTCTTTGGTTTAACATGAGTTGATCCATTGGGAAAAGTGGATGGTGAGTTCAAACTGGTTATCTTGCATACCAGGATTATGCATGCAGATTTAGAAGTTTAACAAAACCCACTATTCGTTTCCTAGAGCTTCCCAATTTAACACATAACAGATTTTAAGCTGTTGGAATGAGGAACAGTTAGCGATGTTTAAACGCATACCTTGGGCTGCTAGTGTCTCTTGGATTGTGGAACCATTCAATCAGCTTTGTATCTGATGCCACACCCACTTTAACCATATAGGAGTACGGTTCAACCCTGAAGGCCCAGTAGTGTCTGCAAAAGACCCAAAAAAATTTCCACTTCATTTCACAGTTGACAGCAACAACATGTACAACACCAACCCTTAATGAACACGCTTAGGTGGCAAAAAAAACAACAATTCACACAATGTCATTGCACACCTCCCCTGAGAGATGCCCATATCCCCAATAATGTAATCCAGTCCAACGTAGCTGCCAGTTTGCACACGTTCTGCTGCAAGGAGGAAAGCCATGCTGGCCACACTTTCCACAGCGTCCCGCCGATTGTTCAGAATGAGGCGCTCGGTGCTGAATCCACACTTGTCACTGAACAGGAAGCTAAACACTGCAGGTGGAAAGAGATGAAAACAGAGAGAAGGTTGGGGTTAAATCTGAGAGAGAAAAAAAAAGCAATACCACAAATTATGCTGCGTTACTGTTCATTTCCATGGATTGACTTGTTCAAGCGAAAGTGGCAGGAGCTGATACAAGAGGGCGCTGTCTATTCACCAAATGAATCTCCACTTCTTTCTTATCTCCTGCCCCAATTTACATAAATCATCTGCTTACAATTGAATCTATAAATACATTTTGGGCCAAACGCCTTGATTACAGTAATCCAGGACACATGGGCCGACATGTTCACTCAGCCATCCCACTGCAATATAAAGTCTTCTTTAGGCAAAAACCAATCACTTGCATGCATCTGGGAAGTGCTTAAACCAAATAGAGCGTGATAAAATTATAACAGTAGAATCTAGCTGAGGGGTGAAGAGTGACTGTTACGGTTAGTTTGAAAAGCAAGGATGCAGACCAGCGACAGACAAGCAGTAAGTTTCTGAAAAAAATAAAATAATAAATGTAATTTTACTACAAACACATTTTAGAGTGGATCTAGGTCCAAAGTAGTATTTATTAAAACAAACCATCAACTCCCTAAACACTGAAAATAAGTGTACATTTTTTTAGCATTTTAGTCACTGTAACTTGTTTCAAGATTAAAGTACATCTAAACTCAATAAATCTACATATTTGTGCTTTAAGATGCCAAATAAATGCAACTCTAAAGCAGTAAAAAACAATAAACTGGGCGAATGTAGTGATTAGTAATTTACTGGATGGGTTCCATTTTTTCAGTTTCTATTCAAGTCCAAAAGAAAAATGCCCAAAAAAACACTTCACTCCCACACATAAAACCAAACCTACACTGCTTTTAACCGAGTGACAATAATTAAATATCTCCATGGTAACCAACCCCCCAAAAAAAGAAAGAGACAAAACAGCCCTTCTGCTTCATTGCCTCTACTATTGGTGCTCCAACATGATTAAATATGTAGAAACAGAACCATCTGTCATCTGATAATCCTTTTAGGAAAACTGAACTGTCACAATGCTCAGAGTTGCTCCCAGAAACTTTAGCAAATAGGAGCTTAGCTGCTCCTGCTTGGGCCAAAATGAGGCCAAAAAAAGAGGGGGGCATTGTGGCTCCAGTACTCCGTTTACGTGTTTATGCATTAATCAACAACAATCTGTCAGAGTAGCTGAGCTTGTGGAAAGTTTTATAAAAACAAAAAAATAGATCTCAACTTTACATTTGAGGCTAGACAATGAAACTGGTTTAGAAGAGAAATGTCCAGATAGAATTTGTAAATAACAAATTTGTCCAAATTAATTTTAAAGCCACAGGATGCAAGATATTTCTCAGTTTTCCACATTTTTGAATTTGCCTTCAATGTTTTTATTTATTTTTTATGTTTTTGAGGCAATTCTGTTCTCAATCGTAATGTATTTCCGTAACTGAATACCAAAAAGATTAATTGAAAATCACTGATACATTAGTCCTAATAAAATTCTTAAAAAACAAAAAATAAAAAAAAACTTAAAACGGAATGTAACAGAAATATTATGGGCAACACAATGATAAGCAACATTGCTAAAATGACTATTAATGGCAACCTCCACATAACGCATAAGCCAGTTTAATGGGGCAATTTCTAAGCAAACAACAAAACCGTTGCCCTTAGGACTGAACCAATTAATGATTGTAAATCTAATCTCTAGTCGTGGAAATAAAAATCCTTTTAAATGAGTTAAGGTAATCTTCTGACTGATTTTCATTAGCTGTCATTTATAAATTAACTTGGTGTGTGTGATAAATATATACATTAAAAACAATTGTAAAGGGATTCACTCAATAATAAAGATATGCCTAATTGATAAAAACATAAATTATTCTCCCACTGTTTCCCGTAATGCAGGAAGAGAAGTGGGTGGAGGTCAAACATTAACTTACCGGGAGCAGGTGGCGTGTGAAAGGAAACCTCCGGGCTGTAAGGGCTAAACATGGAGTTCCTGCAGCTTCGAACTCTGAATGCGTACAGACTGTCGGCTTTAAGGTCTTGAACCACAGCACTGGATCCATAGACCCTGTCTGTGGCCCTCCAGTCTCCACTGTCCTCACTGCTCACCTGGGATGGGGACTGTCTTGGTCCCTCAACTCTGAAGACAAGACCATAGTAGTAGTATTATTATTATTTATTTTTTTAAATCACATGACGTTTGGTGTGACAAACTCTCCTGGATTCATATTTGAACGTACTTGCGGTACTCGAGGACGTGGTGATCAGTAGGTAGATGGTCATCAGACAGCCTCCAGCAGATTGAGGCCTCGTTATAAACTCTGCTGTGGGACAAGTCGATCAGAGGGGGATCTGGGACTGGTTGAGAGAAGAGGAAAAAAATACATTTATCTAAACTTGAATAACGGTAAAATACATGTTTCTGCTAAAGGAAAAAATACAAACTGGAGGGGGGGGGGGTGTAGTTTTACTGTCCTGTGAAGCGTCATCCTACAGATTTAACTTTGATCTATGAAACGGAAGCAAAGCAAGTAAATGTATGCAAGATTCGTCTGGCCAATTACTTTCCACCCAGTCGAAAGGATAAGAACTTGCACAGTTGAACGAAGGAGGTTTTTATAAACTTGCTCCCAGGAAGTAAGGACTAACCAAACCAATACTGACAGAACGTCACTCTTCCTTACTCCTATTTAATACATTTCCTTCACTGCGTCACCATAATTGTAAAGCCATCTCCCTTAACAGGAAGTAGCGCTTACCTTTTCTAATGTTCTTTAATTTTTTTACTGCTCGTTTACAGTACCATGAGACAGTATCCACCTTTAAATAAGTATTTTTGCCTTATGAAAATGTTTGAGATCAAACTCATCAGCAAATAATGGCTGGAATATGCATTTTATTTAATTTCTTTAAGTCTGGATAAGAATGATTTGAAAGTCTTTTTTGACATTAAGGAATTCTCCATTATTGGTAAATTATGAGTTCATTTTTTAACAACATGTTTTGTTCAGGTGAAGTTCCTGACCCCTGAATCATGAAATCACTTAATTAAAACCCGATTGACAAGTTTAAGTTAGCCAAACATTAACAAAGCATTAACTTAACATTTAGAGAGAACATTTTGAAAGAGCACAAATGAGGATCCATGGTACAGTCTGTCGCAACCAGAAGACAAGAACGCAGACAATCACTATACGAAGTTTTGAGTAAAATCACTGTTCTATCACAAAATAACATTTCCAACATGGCGTACTCTTTACTGATGCAGCAGTCCCGTGTTTACTGATGCACCATCTACAGAGACTTGAACCCATTTACTGCAGCAGAAGAAAGCTTCCACAGCATCTTTACCTTTGAGCACTGCGAGTGAGTCACTGCAGCAAATGCCTGCAGGCTGTTTAGATTAAAGCAACACATCAATACAGCTGCCACCCGACTGCTCCATAAAACCATTAAATACTTCCCGAAAACACTGAAGTAAAGAGATTAAGTTAACGCTTTTAAATATTTATTATTATTATTATTATTATTACTACGTTTTTAAAAATAGCTAAAAGTAATTATTCTAGCAGAGACAAAAATAGTAAACCAGCCGCTAGCTGTTACTAGTGTTTTTAGTTTAAAGTAACAATAATAGATGCAAATTTTGAATCAAAAGAAAAAAAAGAAAGAAAGAAAATATAGATTTATGCCCCTGACTTTAAACAATCGGGGGCATAACTTGAGGCATTGCCGATTTTAAATGAAGGAATGATTTTTCATGAAGAGGGGGGGAAAAAAATGACTAGAAAACTTGGTTTTCACATCAGTTTTTACAGAAAAAGTGATGTGTAGCTTTAGAATCAGGTTTTTCTGCTGAATGAAAAATGTTTACTCCCAATTCTTTTAAACATTGAGACACAGATGCTAGAGGAACATACCAAAAAAAGTTTGGGAAAAAGCTGATCTGGAAAACTATTCCATTCAATGCGTTGCTGGACTTTTTCAGATGTTTGGGAAAGTTATCAGATAAGATACAACGCTCACAGTAATTCCCCCTCTTAAACGAAAAATAATAATGCAACACACCATTGTAGTTACCATAAAGGCTGTGGTTGGTCATTTTAACCGCACTTCCTTCCTTCCATAAAACAATATATTATCATGTCACTCATCTTAAGAGACAATTGTACACAATTTGGGTTTTCAGTTCATGTATTGTATAATAAAATGCATCTGGAATAGATTAATGGACCCAATTCTCTGGGTGCATCTTGAAATAAAAATGCAGTTTTTAATACCAGCGTCCTTTCCTAACCAAGGCTCCAGGGAGCAGTGTGGTCTCCCATCATCGTATCTATTGCTCAACTTCCTTAACCTGAACCCTGGAGGACCTCTCACTTCCTTGCTCAGCTCTATTTACAGCTGAGCAGAGCATGTGACATAGGTGATTATAAACCACTTATTTTGGCCATCACGTTTTCAACAATAAAACTAAAAAAGGCTTAGTAAGGCGAGTGTGTACACATTATCAAATTATCACAAAATGAAGACTACATCATATTTTCTTGACTTTTTTCAGAGTCTGTTAACCCAAAGCTTGTCCTTTCACCAAGAACGAAAAAGTTGTTTGTTTTTTTATTATATTTTGATAAATAAATAAAATTGTGGAACCTGAAAAAAACATAAGATTTAAGCAGAAGGAAACAGAGAAAGTTATAGTTTAGTTATACCTCCACCAAAGCACATCTCTTTCAGCAAAGTTTCCTCTTTGGAAGTGTCCAACACAAACTCATCAAAGCAGGTGTCAGCTGAAGGTTGGAAGGTCTTAAGCGACTCAGTGGCTTTTTGTATCCTGAGGAATAATTACAGACAAAAAATAAAAATAAATTAGTTAAATTAATATTTATATACACACAGAGACACACACTTATAGAAGAGAGTCATTAATGAGGCATGATTCATCATATTTTCTTGGCCACGGTTCATCTAAAGAGCTAGCTATAAAAACATACGAACTGAATTAAAGCTTTAACAAGAAAACTAAACTTGCCACTGTAATTCTCCAGAGTGAAAACTTTCCCAGATTAACCAAAGCTGTTAAAGCAGCTCAATCAGGCAGCTTAGTTGCTGAAGATACAGCAGCTCTCTGTGCTGACGGGACACTGCAGCAAAAAGCTTTTCTTAACCGCCCTTCAGTTTGGCAACCTCTGCACGTGACCATGCTCCCGACACATAAACAGACACGCAGAGATTTTAATGGGATAAAGACTAAAATAAAAAAAGACCCAGCTAAGAAAAGAAAGAAAGAAAACAAAAGCGTATGTAAGAAAATCTATAATTATTTCTGATTTTCAATCGAAGACAGTCTTTTGGTATTAACAGTTTTTAAGTTAAACTATCACATAATACAATTCTTGCAAGTAAGAGAAAAATTAGTAGCCTTATCACAGAAAAGTTTAAATCAATATCATTTCTGGTGTCTCAGACTTTGAACTAACAAAAAACATTATTGTACATTGACACTTGCAAAACCAGATATTTATGCAAAATAAATGATACAACTTATATAAAACAAAAAATGATAGGACACCTTAAACTCACTTTGTATTAGACTTGGACTTTCTACTGACTGGGTACATTAACACAAGACCTTTTACAAATCACAAAAGACCTGAACAAAGCATTTAATAGGAGAAAAGTGTCTTGGATGCAAATTCAATATTGAATTATAGTTTAAAATATATGGCCCGTTTAATAGACCATGTTTACTTGATGCCCACAGTTCATAAGCCTGTATAAGTGTTCCACTAAAGAACGGTGGCAACATTGTAAAATAAAAAGTTTAAAGTCAAATTGCATCGTTCAGCAACAATATCTTATCACATTTTCCCTGATAATCAGGCAGCCCTCCACACACATAAGTTATCAAAGTGAGGAAGCACATAACAAAGTCATGTTAAACTATGAGCAAAAATGGAAAATTAACTCTTTAAAATGCATTAATAAACAGATTTTTTTTTTTTTTTATCTTAATATTGTAAATGAGAGAAAATTCTCTTTTTGGGTTTTTTTATTGTCATGTTCAAACAATGAACTCAGTCTAAGAATCTTCCATTTGAGGTGACAATAATCTGTTTACACATAACTATAGGTCACAATAACGTGTACAGATGATCCTCTGAATATTATTGCCAACTGGGTCAACTCTGTACCTGGTGTGTAGTTGCTTCGCGGTCTGAACAAAGCAGGACTGATCGGTCTCTTTCAGAACCTCCTGGGCGTAGCCAACCAGACCGCTGTTCTCCAACATACCCTGGTACTCCTCAACCTACAGAGATTTTAAGAAAGCAAGGGGCTCAAAAAGAAGAAATGTAACACCTACAGGACATTACAAATAAAATCTAATCCATATTCACAAAGAACAACCTTAAACTAATCTATCAATTTGTTAAAAAATAGTATTTGATTGGCTGAATAATCGGAGCATGCTGAAGTGGAAGGTGTTGGGTTTTGTACCTGGCCTTTCAGCTGGTCTTTGCGTCTGTTACGGGATTGTTCGATGGATCTCAGCATCTCAGACTTTCTCTCTTGAAGAGTCTCAAACAGACGTTCAAAATGCTCAGTGGCCTGACGCTCTGCAAGCTGGCCATTCTCCTTTAGAGGGGACAATTTATATTAATTAATTTGAAACAGACCATCCAAAAACATTTCTTCAAAATAAAATAAGAATGATATAAAGGTTTTGGACTGATGGAACATTGTTATGTATGCAAACATGTGCATTCAAGTCTACAGTACAGAGCTGCTTTTGTTCATTTAAACCAATAAGCATCTCAACAAGGCTCCCATCCTGCTCCAATATATTAGCAACAATACGTATTGAAGTCCAACATCAAAGCGAAAAGGTAGAGCACTTTAAATAAAGGATAGTCACCAAACAAAAGCCCATCTTATTTATAGCCTAGGTCGTCTCTTTATACCTTTGTTTCATCTTCATATGATGTAAAGCTGACCATACAAGTCAGAGTATGCAAATATTTATGCATTTTGCATAAAGGAAAGATGCATTTATTGCTTTTTTAAGAAACATGACAATTAGAATAAGTTTTAAAAACAGTAAATAGGACAAAAAATTAACAGTTGCATCAAAATATGAGTACATTTTTAAGTTACTAATGGTTATCGATGGTTTTAGGAAAGAGCAACTTCAGGCTGTCCTCTGGTGAATTTATCACAGAACAGCACAGCTAACACTCAGCACATTTTGATTGAAAGAAAACCCGGAGGGGGAGCAGGAAGGAGCCGCAGCAGGATGAGTGAGCTTCCTCTCTCTCACCTCCGTCTGACTGATGAGCTGGTCGAGCTCAGTTATCTGATTCCTGACCCGGTCTTCTTTACTGATGAGGTAATGGATACTCTTGGCTAGCTTCTCCTGCGGAACAAAAGATCAGGATCATTTAAAGAAATCCATGCATTTAAGGATATGTTTACTAATGCTTTTAAAACCTGCAACTTCCTTAGAATCTCTTGTATATTCCCATTTATGTTCCAACTCTAATCTGTTCCCATAATGAGTCATATCAATATTTACCTCCTATCCCATAAATTACAGCAGCATCTATAAGTAGTTCCTCAGTTTGCCTAGATCCATTAGTGTTAAAAAGAAGCTGAAACCCGAAACAACTTGCTGACAGACGTTTCCAGGACCACTCAGATCGTTTGATACACAATCTAATCTGAAGTTACCATGTGCGGGAAAATGATGAGGAACAAATGGGCTCATTAAATATTTAAGAATGTCTTGTTTGCTGCCACACAGACAAGCATATAGTTACAGGGATTGTGCTTTGAATGGCAGTTTCTTCATATAAAGATTTAGATTTGTGATAGTGGTTATGACAGGTAAAAATAAATAAATAAATCCAGGAGTTTTAGGCAGCACTGAACATTTTTGAAACATATTCTAACAAGAATGAACTCCGCTGGGGGAATTAATCTGATGTTTCCCAGCACAAGTTTTAGTTTCAAGAAAATAGATTGTTACCAGCCCGTTGTGCACACAAGGTGCAGGTCAAACATTAATGATAAAACAAGAGACACGGAGCCAGGGACCAGTTGATGAATGGTACAGGATAATAAAAAAAAACAGTCTAAAGGAGATTTCGCCTTCCTTGCTATTCAAACCTAGGTCAATGTAGTTCTGCTGCAAAGTTTGGCATAATTTGTGGCCATCTTCTTCAAAATAGAAAGATTAAAATAAAAAGACTTTAGTGTAAAAACCTCATTATTCCTTAGTGTTTTTCAGTTTATAACAACTTCAGCAGTCTTATGGTGTATGCAAGCTCAGACCAATATTTAGTTACATTAAAAATAATGTGTTTTAGTTCCACATTATAAAAATAAAAACATAAAAACGGATAAAAACTAACTGAAGGGTTTTACAGCTCATCTTGGTCTTTTTTTACCTTGAGAATCTTGTAAGCATTGCTCATTGAAGTGACTCTGTGGTTGGCATGGGATCCTCCCAGTTTACACAAATGACACACCGGCCGTCTGCAGACTTCACAGTACATGTTCACCTTCTCCATTTCGTGCTCTGGACACATGAGCACCTGTGAAATTCAAAATTAACACGCTTATTGTTATAGGAGGTCATCTGGTGCGGAAGTACTTCACAGCTGCATACTATAGAATTACATCATCCATCTAAACAGGGAGTTAAAATTAGTCCCACCGTTCAGCTGCAGAGCTAATTAGTGCATGCAGGGTTAAAGCAACTCTGATCACAAATGGGTTGAAGCAAAACAGGAAGAGGATCTGAACATTAACTAGTAGGAAGTTCTAAAGGTAGAGTCCTAATGTTTACAGAAATGAAACATTTTTTAAATGCAAAGATCTCCTCAGAGGTCAAACATTTTCAGGCTGAGCAGCTTGATCAATAAAGTGCGTCTCTCAAAGTCACCCTTTGCATTTTGTCTGAAGCAGCAGGATTCAGCATCTACCATTAATCAGTTTTAAACATTTAAAATCTTAGGACTTAGTTAAATCTGAATTCCAAAATCATAATAAATCAGAGAGAAAGCAAGATCTATTATAGAGTTATGAGCAGCCAGTATTTTTATTTATTTTTTTACTTTGGTAAAAGGTCAATGTAAGTTTATAATGAAAAAAAAAAAATCCGTTAAGACAATAAATATTTGCAGTCTTAAGAGAATCATATCTCACAAGTAGTGATGGCATTTACCTTTGGCCTAAAATTGGTTGTGGGACCAACATACTCGTGCTGGGCTTTAGGCGTTCCCCAGGGATGATGCAGCTTGAAGCATTCGTTACAGTAGCTAGCCTTGCAGTCCATGCAGCTCTTGGTTGCCTCCTGCTGGTTCGGAGGTTTACACATGTTGCACACAATGGCAACGGCGGCGCGGGCCGCCTGCCTGTAACGCTCCACGATGCTCTCCAGGGTGAAGTTGCGGAACAACATGCTGATGCCGCGTTCGCCCAGGTCGATGTCGTGCTGGCAGCCGGGGCATGGGATGGCGGTCACCCGGGGAGTCACGGACCCTCGGCGCCAGCCCGGGGATGAGATCGAACCTGAAGGAAAACAGAAGAAACGTGTATTAGATAAAAGGTCACGTGTGACATGGATTCATATCCTCAGGCTATATTGGCTCCAGTCTTATTTGACGCCCTATTTGGACATGCCAGCTACAATTTAATGAATTACAGGAAGTTTCCAGGAGAGTAAAATGGGGGGACTTTGAGTCTGACCCCTCGTTTGTGCCGGATAGAGTTACATCATCAGCAGTGACATGCCAACTATGATCTTAATGCCAAAACGGCTTCAACAATAAGGCCTCTGCATGTTTTCCCCTTTGTGCTTCATTTCCAGAATGACATCTGCTCCATACAGACGTGGGTACATGGAGCAAAACACCAACACAGGCAACGCAAGGAGCAGATGTCATCCAGATGGAAAAAGTATTTAAGGGGAAAAAAATCTGGGAAGAGTTGAGCATTAGCGAGGATTCATCAGATGCTGGATATATTTGAAGACTGAAACCTTGGGGCTAGTTGGAAATTAGGTTTTTATGCGATTCAACACCTAATGGCAAAGTAATGCTAATAAAATTCAAAACAATGATGATTTGGACAACAGTTTATCCATTTAAAAGAAAGGACACTTTAAAATAATTATTAGAACAAAACCAAAAGAGCAAAAACCAAAGTGCTTTAAATATAAAATGTACAGTTTAATGCATAATTAACTCAATCTCTTAAAGCACCACAGCTTTCCAGAGATTTACACAATACCCGTCTTGTTACAGAGGCTGCAGCATCAGTAACAAGGCAGCAACACAGACACTA
The DNA here is from genome assembly GCA_032876305.1 of Orestias chungarensis. Classification (NCBI taxonomy): domain Eukaryota; kingdom Metazoa; phylum Chordata; class Actinopteri; order Cyprinodontiformes; family Cyprinodontidae; genus Orestias; species Orestias chungarensis. The sequence continues at coordinate 770,791 of JAVLVB010000003.1, forward strand.
TTCATAAGAATCACGTCACAGACACCAGCAGTATGGACACACTGAAAGCCACCAAACGCAAGTCAGTAAGCACGCAAAAAAAAAAAAAAATCTAAAATGTTGTTTCACGTTTTTGGGGGACAGGGGAAGAGAGGAGTGCTGGATTTATCTCAGTTTCCAAGCCAGTATTTCCACTTCGTTTCCTGGGACCTGGAAATTAAATCAAACACTCCTCAGGTAAGCAACACACACAAGGAGGCCACTTCAAAACAGCACTTCTGAAAGAATAAGGTGAAGCTGAAGGAAAACTTAAAAACAGCAGCAAACTGATTTGTGTAGCAATGTTCATGGCAGGTGAAATGGAGAGCAAGTGTTGAAACCTTACAAGAAGGTTAACTCTAAACCTGGGCCAAATAAGTAAAATCCCATTTAAGGAAAAATGTTACCACCCACCAGAAAATTTTTAACCACCAGCTTGAATCAGGCTAATTTTATTATAACCAAAAAGATGAAAATGGATGTTATTGGATGTGATGAAAGTCTTATTTAGAGGAACTTATACAACCCCAATGGTCATTTTCTGTCCTGGAAAGGTGATCAATAAATGGATATCTGTGTTTGGAAAGCACAATGACTCGGGACAGACTGAGCAAACAAAGTGTAGACAGGATACGTCTTTGGCAAAATATCCGTGTATGCATGTTTTTTGTAAAATAAGTCACGTTCTAAGAAGCTGTATAACATGGTCTAGAGAAATTTTGGGATCATTTTTCAATTAGAAAAAAATCCAACTAACAATTGTTTGACATTCTATGATGATCGATTCTATTCTACAGATAAAAATGTTTGTTTTATAGTCTCAGACAGAATCTAATCCTAATAATCTGTACGGAAATGTTTTTAGATGCACTAATATTGTCAAAAAAGTATCCACACATTTATAGGTTGAATATGCCGCCTCACTCTTTGTAGCTGCAGCATTTCAGCAACTTTAGCTGTGTTTTAATGTACATTTGTGATTGCTTTTCAACATGCAGGTTCATAAGGTCGCCTCTGCACCAAATTTACATTTCAGGTGTCGTTCTCCTTGAAACTGCTAAACCTAAATTTTTTCCATTCGATTCATAGCTTAATAGAAAAATGTTCAACTCTAGGGTGCAGTGGCGGTGCTAGACTTGAGATCTGTAGTTTGATTCTGCAAATTTAACATTTCAATGCATCCTTGAGCTTTTTAGGAGTAGCTCATTGTTTGAAAAAAGTTTTTAGAGGCAGTCTTCGTCCCTGGTGCCTGATTTTAAATGCACACGACCATGAAAGTGACTGGAAAACCTCATCTGATTTATACGAATGGGTTAAAAAAATACTTTTGGCAATACAGTGTACAGAACGTGACAAAGTATTTTAGTCAAAATCTGCTCTCCCTTTTTATTTCTACATCTAAAAATAATCATAACTCACTAAGATTTTTATATATCAAACATAAAAGCCGGTTTTGATACATGTTTCATAAGGCGAGACGGGTTAAAAGCCTTTTTTTAAACTCGTTGCTGTTCATCTTAAGATCTGAACAACAAAACAGTTACTATCAAGACTGTTTTCTTAATCAGTTTGATGTTTCTTAAAGTTGAAGACTATTACTAATAGTCTGTTTTACATCTGTTTTAATGCCTGTTGGATGATCTCAAGTTGAGAAATTACAAACGAAAAACAAGCAGCTCAAGGGCAAATTAATTCCAGTCTATAAAATCGTTGGTTGTTGCAGCAAAGCTTTGTGTGTTGTTATCTTTTTACTCTGGGAACATTGATCCTTCACGCTGAAACTGCTCCACTTGCCAGCAGGATTTATGAAGGTTAGCCAATGAACACACATTCCAGTTTTAGATCAACTCCCAGGAAACTTCCTCGCCAGTTTTGGTCCCTTGTGCTGCGTTTGTTTCTTAGGCCCCTTCTCCTTTAAAACATCTTTTATGCCTTTGTCAGCATGAAGCAGCACATTTACCAAAGCGCGCGTCTTAGTGGATAACTGAGATTCTTTTATGTTTTCCTTCTAGTAGAATGGACGTTTGTATGGTTGTGTTAAGGTTGGAAACGTAGACAAAAGGTTCAACCAGACTAGGGTTTCACAAAGGTTCTAAGGTAACTCTGTACTCACTACTATAGCTACTGAAAACACGGAGCCCGCCTCTACCTCGACTTCCAAACGACCTTCCCACTGTGGCTGCAAGCAATGGACAAAGAGGTGAGATGAGAGCAAGAGGAAAAATGACACAGGATGTGAAACTGTCGAGTGAATCGAGTGGTAAAAGCATCACAGTGGATTAAAGCAAAACTTAAAGTATAAAAAAAGAAAACAGAAGTTTTATAACAGCTTGTGAATGATGTATACATTTGTTTACATTTAATATCGTTTGATTCAACACATGAAAATAATACCACAAAAACATGTTAAAAATTAACTGACAATAGCCATCAACACAAATTCTGTATTACTGAACAAGAAAACATAAAAACTAACCCACTTTAAACCCATGATAACCAGAGATGTACGACAGGTCATTGCTTAACACAATAGACCAAAATAATGTATTAAAGCACAACCAAACACTCTTAGTTTTCCAGAAGACTGGTTCTACTGGCAACCGGAAGTAGACTGTTGGAAAACCAGACCTTTTTTGACACTAAAGGATTTGTTGAGTCAAGACGATTGCTTGTAATGTCTTTACAGACTGATGAAGAGTTACAATACTAGGTGCCATGTTGATTCACCTAAGTGGGTGTAAAGAGAACAAAAATGGCTGATAATGTTCAGAGACAGAGATACTCCCAATGTGAACGTAACTGCATGACAGGTGACAACTATTTATTTTTGTGTCACTGATACAACATTACAAATCTCTACAGAATAAATCTGAGTTTAAAACTGTATTGAACGAAACCTTATAAGTAGCATACAGTGCTTCCTTTGCTTTGTTTAGATAACCTTATACATTAGTCCTTAAACAGTCTTTCAATACAGAGCGCAAAGTTTAAAAGAGATTTAAGTTACTGCCTGAGATATAGACAACTTAACTATTTAATCCAATTATTTACAGCTGATAAAACTACATGTCATAGTTATGGTTTCACATCTAATAAACTGAAAGAAAAAAAAGTTGCCTGGTGGGTTCAAGCTCAAAGATATGAAAACTAATTCATTGTAACTGTATAAAATCAAAATGTTTATGTATATAAATAAAAACTTGTGTTGATTTCAGTGGAACAACCGTGGGAGTTTTCAGCATTGAGGAATTTAATATTAACAAAAACCCAGCATTAGGTCAGATTAGGGAAAACAGCCCAAGTTTTATTACGGACTGAATAATCTTTGGGTTCTTTTCAAGAAATTTGAACTTCTTACTGAGGAAAATTAAAAAGATGCAATTTTATGCAGATGACGTCTCACTTCCACAAAAAAATAAACATGTTTCAGGCTCATATTTAGTCGATGGACCCAATCAAGACTTTGAAGTTATTATTATACACTTTCTAATTGAACACTTTATAGTAAGGCTAACAGTGAAAATTACTTTGCTGTAGTAACTTCATTTTTAGAAATAGACCAATGAAGTTTAGATTTTATTGCACTTTGAAGCTACAGTTAGCATACAAATAAGTCACTTTAACTTTTATTGACTACAAAGTATCACAAAGGAAACATATAGCAAGTTGTTAAAACTTGCTATATACAAACCCAAACTTTAATGTTGCATTTTCTAAATTATTCTTGTCATTAAAAGCTACCAGCCTGTGTTTTTGTAGATATGACCCTGCTTCAAGAAACCAGCATCAAATGAATCAGAGAGACCAATGTCACTTTTTAAAGTGTTTGACGTTCCAGGAATAAAAACTTTCAGTTTGAATAGTTTCTTTGGAAAGTAATTTTCGTACATAAAAACAATAGCACCAATCCAATTTAGCAGTTTTCTTTAAAAGCTCATCTTTTATTTATTTATTTTTAACCACCATCTTCTTTTCAGTACATCTAGTTTAGCTGCCCGCTGACAAATATAGGCTTAAGTCTTTGTTTTCCCTCCCTTAACCTAATCCCCGATTCATGCCTCCCAGGCAGGCCGCATCACTATAGCTACACGTCATCTGATCTCCGAGACTCGCAGGGAGAACTGGTATAACCGTTTGAGAGTTTTAGCTACTTATGTGGTTAAAGTTCTGCAAAAAATACCAAAAGCCTAACAGAACTTCAGATAATCTGCAGATTACATGCATTTAAGCAAATTCGCCAGCTAATTGCAGATGAAATTCCCCATGATCGCTAATTAACAAACTCAAGTTAGAAAAAGGGGGTTGCCAACAAATGCTAAATGCAAAAAAATTTCGGTACCCGCAAGTTTGGATATTTGTTTACTCAAAAAGTGGATTTGAACATTTCCTCCAGCAAATGGATGCAGCGCTGTCAGCTAACAATGACCTCGTTCAGACTGGTGAAGCAACGCTCTGAATGAGTCTTTAAAAGCACACAGAGGTTTTTCTACCAAGGCTGAATAACTTACTGAAAGCTGTTCACCTCACTGTACTCTGGGACTTCTGTACTTCTGCCCTGTTGTATCCAGCATATTCTCAGACTCTGGTAGGACGCACAACTTTGGAGGTTAATTACTAATCTTTTTTCTAAGTTTTGACCTGCTAAAACCCATTTTTGCTTTATCCGAATTTCTCTTAACGCATAAATTAAAAGCATTTACAACTTATGTTCTTTCCTACCAATCATTTATTTTATAAGCAGGGGTGCAAGAGCTGTTGCTCAGAAACAAATAAACTCAAATGTGGTACAGAAGTTTTAACTCAAAATGGTCAGAAACATTAATAATTAATCTAACAGTCTTGCCAAGTGCGGCACATTCACCAATCGGAGAAAAATCGGATTATTTCGTTTTCAACGCGCTGACAAAATTCAGGGTCTAAAAGCACGAACAATAAGTATTACAAAGAAAAAAAAACTACAATCCTGTAGAAATCAATAATTTATTACTCAATATTTCATCGAGGAACCAATTTGGTTTCATAATGAATTGACCAGCTAGGCCAGCTTCTTATATTGTTCCAGTTGTTCAGCTTTTATGATGCTCAGACGGCCTCTTAGCCATCACACACATTTTTAATTCCCATCACATATTCAGATTTAAATTGGGATCCTGATCTTCACGCTAAAGATGCCATCACCTCCAGCCAGAAGCAAGATGCTGGTAAAATTAAAAGACTGTATACCTTAATCTGGCAGTTATATGAATTATATTGGGGATAATAATAAAAAAGAAATTAAAAAAACTCTTTACAGGAAGACCATTTACCTTTTTTCTTTTGTTATTTAGTAGACATCAGAAATCAGTTGCAATAAGTATCATTTGTCATGATCCTACCAGATACTCTCATTTTATTTGATTTTTTTCTTTAAATCAAACTAATTATTTTAGGCTGAGAAATTGCAAATAAAATGGATCCTGATAAAATTTTCTCAGAGATAGAGACAGTCTTGTGTTCATTAAACAGTTTAAGACAAACATGGACTTGTCCAACCTGACGGCAGCAGTGCCATGAGCCGAACTTATCACACTGTGATAAGTTAATCAAGCTATCTGAGCACCACCTCCATCTTAACCAGAGGTTTAACCAGATTTTAATAAGAGTATAACTAAATATGAATGGACATACAGGTTTCTCCTCTGTTTATATATTAAACAGCTGCAAAAACAATTAGAGGTTGAGAGAAAAAAAATTGCAACTGAAACACTTTCCAAAATAAAATAAAATGTGACTGGAGGCAGAGAGATCTTGTCAACAGCACTTTAACCCCTGGAAACTGCAGCCAATCAAATTCCTTTACTGCGTTTTGTTGTGCCTTTGAAATAGAGAAAAAAAATCCAGACTGAAATCTTAACTATTTTCCTAATGTTTGTTCCAGTTTATGTGGGACAGGAAGAGGAGGGGACAAAAGTGTCTGCTCTACATTTAAACCCACAACAGCACAATACTTGTCCTACTTCCTGCTGAACGAACTCTTAAACCTATTCACTATGCACAGATCATTTGCATCACCTAAAAATTTGCCTATTTGTTCATGAAGTACTCAGATCTTGCTCATTTCTGCTAGTTAGTAAAAAAAAAAAAAAAAGGTGTGGAGTAAATGACATCTATTTCTACAAAAAGATAAAAGGGATTTACAACTTTTGAAAGCAGCAGCTGAACTGCTAAAGTTAAAAAGGAAACGCAAGAGGAAGACGTTACCAGGAGGATAACGTTACCATGGAAAATTAATCTCGACTTCAGTAGAAACCTTCAAACAGGACACCATTTAGCCGATGCAAGTTTTTCCCCTCATGCCCTGAATATTAATTTCCATCAGCTCAAATACCTAATCAGGCTACAGCGCAGTTTCTCGGGATCCCGACAATAATCTCCTAGAAATCTTTTGCTCCAATCTACGAGGAGATTCAATCGATTCGCCTTGGTTACCGCTCCGACCCACCTGATCTGACGAGCCTGTCCAGCCTCTCCATGGAGGGCGACGGCACCCTGAACCTCGGGCTGCCTGGCACCGAGCTCTCTGAGCCAGCGTCGAACGAGTCCTCGTGGTTCAGCATCAGCAGCTCCTTGACGCACTTGTGGCAGACGCTGTGCTGGCAGGGCAGGATGAGCGGGTGGGTGAAGAGCTCCTTGCAGATGGGACATATCAGCTCCCGCTCGATGTTCTTGATCGGGACCTGGCAGTGGAGAAGAGGACTGGATCAGCTAACGACATTCCCGCCATTAAAACATCACTAGCAGTGAGAAGATCAACATAGAGCCTTGAAAACATAATGCTATCTTAATCCAATTTAAATGACTGCTCAAGAAAGATTAAACTGAATTAGGGGACTTCATAGAAGAAAGACCGAAGAGGGAAGGAGAACTAAACCCTGCTAGGGGGAAACATTTGGAAAACTCCCTATAAAAAAAACCCACTAATGAGAAACATGGTGGAAGCATCAGGCTGCGGGGTGGATTGTTTGACCAGCATGTAAATGATCATTATTGAGTTGCAATAATAAAGTGAAACCTATGAAAAGGAAACAAACTGGGACAGAGGTTCACTTTTCAACAGGACAACATATTAAAAAGGAGAGCAACAGTGTAATGGTTGAGATCACAGCATAATCTTAATCAGCATAAGCATAATCATAATAAAGTCCAGAGGCAAACCTGAGGGGGCATCTGATTCAAATTGAGTTTGAACTATTTTATAAAGACTAATTTAAAAAAAGCAGGGAGAGATTTACAGCGGAAGGCTAAACAAACAAGAACTCAACTGAATACAAAATCACTTTTTATTAATGGTCGGTTACAAAAAAAAACAAAAACGTCAATGGGTCCAAGTTAGTATAGAAAATAAAATAAAATAAAAAGTCTGAATGAAAAAACAACCGAGTTTAAAGGAACAATGCAACAATAAAACAAACACCACGAGGAAAGCAACAAGCCTTAAATGTGATCGATAAGAGACAGTCAGCATTTAAAACACCAGACAGGCTAGAGGGCCAAGCAGGAGAAGGTTTTCAACCTGCGACACCAACCAGCAGCTGATTGCTGATCATTATTCTCAGCTGGTGCAAATAAAACCCAGAAACCAACAATCCTCAGAGAGTTAAAGGAACAAAACCCCGAGGAGACAAAAGGAAGTTTAGAGACAAGCAAACATTTCCACAGGCGGAAGAGAAGGAGGGGAAATAAAACAATAAAAACGAAACAAAGTCTGATCAGCGATGAACGGACAAGAAGCAACAGCAGGCTTCTCGTTTTGAGTCAAATTAAACTTTTATCTGCTCACCGAAAACGAGCCGCTGCTTCTCCGCATCTCTGAAGTCATGATGAGGAAACAAATTGGTTTTAAAAGAAACACGACGCTTAGGTCCCAAAAGAGCGGTGGAGACGCTTAGCTTTAGCCTCCTGACTGGAGGAGGAAGGAGAGATGCCGAGCAGCCACGGCGGCGGGGATTTAAAGAGTGACGCCGGCGGTCCACGCCGGGCTGCGGTGCGCAAAACCGCTGCGCAATGAGCGCAGGGAGCCGACTGGGTGAGTCAGCAGCTACTGGGGGGGGAGGAGAGGGAGGAGGAACCGGAGGGGAGGAGGAACCTTCATCATCATCATCATCATCATCGTCGTTGCTGTTTTAATGAGCCCAATTTGACATATTCTCGGTCTCTTTCATGAATTCACACCAAACTTCCACTGATACTCCTGTTTCATGGGGACGTTTAAATTACAAAGGATCTCTTGGATGTTATGAATAAAAACTGTAAGAACAAGCTAATCTACAGCTTCAGCAGGCATGTGTATTGTTTTGTTTTTGGTCGTTTCATGTCAACAACACAGAAACAGCTGAAGGTGAGCTACAGTTTGTGGACCTCCACAGGGCGTGGTGTTAGACCCACTACTTTTTTTTTTTTTTTTTTGCTTCTCAAACATCCATCCCTCCATTATCCAACCTGCTTATCCTTGTCACATCGGGCCTGAGGCGGGATACACCCTGCACAGGTCGCCAGTCTATCACAGGGCAAAATAAATCACTCACTCACACACAATTTAGAATACCCAATCAGCCTAACAGTCATGTGTTTTTGGGAGGAAGCCGGAGTACCAAGAGAGAAGCCACATATGCACAGGGAGAACATGCAAACTCTTTGCAGAACCAAGAGCTTTCTTCCTGCAAGACAACAGTGCCAGCAACTGCGCTAATGTGCAGCCCCCTTCTCAAACTATCAGAATCAGCTTTATTCCCCAAGTATGTTTACACACACAAGGAATTTGTTTCCGGGTGTTGTTAGCTCTCTACAATTTACAACAATACAATATACAACAAGACTATGTAGAGAATATACAAGTTTACATGTTCAGCAGAGTTTGCATATGTACAGGAAATATAAAACTAGTGTAACATAAATAGTTAAGGTGCAGTTACAGTATTATATAGAATGTATAAAGTGCAGTGTGGCATGTAAACAACAGTAAACAGCAGTTTAGTTTTTGTTATTAAATCGGTCTACTATCGGTTTCTATGGTTACACTGACAAATCTAACTTTCACCCATTAACACCAAAGTGTCTTTTATTCGCAACGGTCAGATATGATTTAAGTGTAATCCAGAGTCACCTTGTTTGCTTTTATGGTACACTCATATTTTGTAACTGTAAAGAAATTATTCGTACATTCACCAAGATAAATAACATTATTTTCGTAGTTACATATTTAGCATGAACTATAAGCATACATTTTTTTTTATCTCACATATATTCCTATTAAATTCAATATCCAACCATTAAAAGATTTCATGGCTCAATCCAAAATGTTCGAATCACATATAGGCCTCACTTGTCTCAGAGAGGTCTACAAGTAAAACCTATTATTAAAGCTGCCTCAAAACATGCTTTATCAGTGCAGTAAGACTGCTATTTGTTACATACCAAAACAGTTTTCTAAAATCCTTTTTAGAATGTCGTTCATATGTAGACAACTTGTTAAAATAAATAAAGTATAAAATGTTATTTATGTTAGATTTTTAACCTTAAATATAACCCGGTTTGTCTATGTCCTGGTGCCTGTACTGAACTCATATCTTGAAACAGTACCCTGTAAATCTCCATGTAAAAATGTGGACAAAGTCTTAAATGCCTTTCCTGTATAAAGCTGCAAAATATACATATAAACAACTCCAGTTACATACACAGGATCAATTGTGGTGAGTAAGAACAATTAACCATCGCAGTCGGAAAACCAATCATTTTCTCTTGAAAGAAAAAAAAAAGAGTATTTGTTTCTACATAAGTACCTCATCCAAAATGTAGTCTTGATTAACAAATGTATTTAGCTGTTTAAAAAAAAATGTAAAATGGGTCTACAGAATCTTTTATTAGCAGAGTTTAGCTGCTGTTGCAAAATTTTATTGATTTTATCAGCTAAATTAGCATCAAATAAAACAAACAATGGTTATGCAGATGCAGTTAGTTTTGATTATGAAGAAAAGCTCAAAAGTTAATGCATAAATAATGTGAACAAAGTTGGTTTATGTGAATATATAGTAGCACTGATCAATCAAGATGGAAAGTTAAAGTATCATTAAATGTCACTTAGCTAAATCTGCGATTATCAAACCGTAGTACATGTATCAGTCATGGTACCCGGGAACTCTTTTCAGGATTTTTTTTGTGTCATCTATCTTTTATCATTACCGAGCCAATTAGTCATTGTAATCTGAACCAGGATAAAAAGCCAAAGAAAAACAGTAGAGCACGTCCACCACATTCTGATGTTAGCTTTTAAAAGAAAACTAAGTAAATATAAGTGTTGCAATGATTATTAGAAAGAAAACAGACTGTGGAGACTAAAATGGACAATCATGAATGAAGATCAAGTGCCTATACTATCTGATACAGCGGTGCCTACTAGTCAGAGTCATGACCAATGTGCAAGACATGTTGTTTTTTATTCAGAGATTCATTTTCCTCAATAAAGAAAGAGATTGTTCCACAAGCTGAATTTCATTACGCAGATCCAGGATATATTAATATTGTACAATATGACTGACTGGATAAAAGGGTTGTAAAATAATAAACAATGGAGTCACAAAAGGTATTAAAGTTTCCAAAAGGATTAGCTGAATGGTTTTCTTTGTTATCAGGAAGCAAAAGAAAAAACGTGTTAGTAGGTCAGTGGGTCTTCAATTGCGTGGACAGTATCTCCTTTCTCCCCACCAAAAGGAGAGGTTTTATATTCAATTTCCCTGCTCTACCTTTACCTGGGCTCCAGTTTTAGTCTTGCAGTAGGGCGTCTAGATTAGACCGAAGCGCCAACGATTATTAGGCCTTTTTAATCAATACTAATACGCATTAAGTTGATAAAGATCTGTCTCTCAATTGTTTGTTTCTACCTCTAGATGTCTCGATCAACACAAAACACAAGCAGTGTTACCCTTTTGTAGCACAAACGCTAAACAAGTGGTAGACATGACAAAAACGCAGAGCAAAACGGATGAGAAAAGGAGAAAAAAACGTTTTTATGGCAAAGTTTAGATGTAGAAATAATAACAAAAGACTGAATTAGGCTGGTGGTTAAAGCTGGGGAAGGTTTACACAGGAAAAGGCGTAAATTCCCAATAAATAAAGGTTTCAAGAAAGTTTTTTACGATTAAAAACATATTATTATTATATAGTTTTTGTATTTAAAGCAAATATAAAGACATTGGAGGTGTTACAGAGGGGTCTGGGCGCTGATAAATGAATCAGACAGGTATAATTTAACTTGCTGCGATTGGCTTCAGCTTTACAGATGAGCCCTGAAATTGCAAAAATCTCCACGCAATCCGGCTTTGGTTCCCATCATCTCAGTTTATTCAAAGGTTTCATGTTCAGCAGCAACGGAAACACAACAAGAATGCAATAAATACGACGTGACACAGCAGAGGCCCATATCTCTTTCAGCCATGGACCTCTAGGCCATACGCTGAGTTATATTCATGTTTTCACTGTTAGCAGAGCAGAGCAATGAGGCTCACGGTTACAGAGCTGCAGCAAGGAGCAGGTATCAATTCTCCACAATGACCATTAGATAAAATCTGCATCCCATCTGTTTGTTTCCAAGGCATGCCGGGAAAAGACTTTTTTGTCCTACCATCACAAGCATAAATAAAAAAACGTAAAATTGTAGCTAGATATTTTTTGTTCCAATTATTTATTCTTTCGACCATTTTAATGTGTATTTTAACAGATTCTGGTGTCTTAGGTTGAATGTAATATTAGTTTTCCTCAACAAGCCAAAATAGGTCAGTGGTTCTCTTAAAACATAATATTACAAAAAAACATACACAATAAAATAAAAGAAATATATACAATTTAAAGTACATTTTTGCCCAACCTGCCAACGAATTAGTTTGTCTCTGCATATTAACACAGAAACTGTGATGGTTTCATGCACTCTGCTCTGTTTTTCTTCTGTCACTGCTTCTACGCATGCATGAATAAATCTCAAAGCTGACTAGAAGCACACATCGGCGCACATGCTGTCAGTCTGAGGTCGGCAGAGACAGCAGCTCGCTGTATACAGTATGCGGAGACAAGCACACCTCTGTCTGAAACATATCTGCTCCAACATATTGGCAGAGAGGTCAGTGCCTGGAGCCCAAACTGCAAACCCATCCAACTGAGGTGCAGATCTAGGCCATAATGCTTTCCTTTCTGCACATTAGGATATCAATCTATTATAGGCCTGATCAGAAATTAAATCAATACTATTAATACAACCAAATGAACATTTGAAGGAAAGCAGGAAGATGTATGAAGTGTGCATCAATGGAAATAACAGGAGCATTTAGAATAAAATTGAATAGAAAAGAATATAACAAGATAGGATAGGATATAATTGAATAGAACAGAATAGAATAGAATAGAATACGATGTTATAACAGATTAGATGTCTGTCAGCCGCTGACAGGCAGACCGCTTCTGTCTGAACGAGCGTGAATCATCCGGAGGAGAGACTCACCTCTCCTCGCTCGATTCGCTCCACGATGCTGGCGAACTCCGTCATGTCCTCGGAGTCTGACATGGCTGCTGACGGGGAAAGATCCGCAGGAAGCCTGTGGCAACAGCGCGCTCGGTGAGGCGCAGGAACGTGGGGGTTAAATTGATAAAAAGGCGAAGAAGGCTGCAGAGTGTTGAAGGAGGAGGACCGACGGGCTGCACCAGGAGACAGGAGCAGCTCTTCTGATCACCATCCTCTCTCCCACTTCCCTCCTCTCTCTGTGTGAAAGCTCAGGTTTTGTCAGGAAAGAGTATATAAGCTTCATTTTGAAGAAGGGGGGGGGG
>JAVLVB010000003.1:783757-823381 GCA_032876305.1 Orestias chungarensis
AAGATGGTGTCCTCACATGCCTGCAAAAGACCCAGTTATGATGACACAATGTTGGATTTTTTTTATTAACGTGTGCATTGTCAATATTTAAGAATAAGGATGTCATGATTTTAGGCATTTAATTGATACATTTTAATACATTTCAGTTGGTGTTGTTACACAATACATTTCTTTTCAAATCAAATAATATGTTAATACATTTTTGATTTTTCTCATAAAGCACAGATGTATAAAATCAAACAAGCAGCATCACATTTATATGGTTGAGCTCAGAATGATTGAATTTTAGTTCAATCAAACGTCTCCCAAAAGATAAACCAATCAAAAATAAAAATACATTTCAAAAAATTATTTTTGAAAATATGTATATATATTTAAAAATCGTTAATATTAATAGGAAAATATTTTCAGGCATTACTAAGTTTCTAACCTTCTTCTAATTGTGGTTATCAGCAAGTTTTTAGGTGACAAGCACCAACACATCAGGTTGGAAGGCCTTCTTGCCATCACCCTAATCTTTAGCTCCCTTTACAGTTTTTCCATCAGATTTAAGTCTCCACTAATGTAATTTAATATCACAGTCAGAACAAGCATGTTGCTGGTATTAAAAGATCGTTTTAAACATGCCAGGTTCATGGATGATTTGGAGGTTATCTGTTCATCCAACTCCACCAATATATGTTCATTGCAGCAAAACATTGTTTTTCCATCGCCACCAGGAAGCTTCTGCTGGCATAATTCTGGATGGAAACTTAACTAAAGCCTCTGGCATAATTTTGAATGTTTGCTTTCCTGGCTTGGATCAAGCTTTCAGGCATTTTTAAGTTTCCTTTGAAGATTACGTCATTTTTTGCCGTTGGACCCGAATGCAGACACGAAGTAGACACGATGGTGCTGAGAAAACAGTTTTAAACTGACCAAACAAAAGAAAAACATGTAAAGAACAAAGGAGGAGAGGAGAGGGAGTCAGTGAAAAACCCGGATTAACACATGGAAACCATAGAATCTGAACACATATGCATATTCAAGGCCTCAAGGATTTATATTGTCATACCACTTAACATTTGCATGTTTGTGGTACGAATTTGAACTTGGGTCCTATTTAAGCCAAATACATAAACAAATAATAAATGAGTAACTAAATAAATGTAATGATGTGATGTGCTAAAATTAGTCATCTAAAGAGGGAACTCGAGTTCATCAGTCTAAAGCTGAAAACAGAGCACACCTAACCTTAAATGAACACTAAAAAAGAGCCAAGAGTCAAATAATTAACTCCAACTCAAAGCCCAGATACCTAAAAGAGCCAAGGTTGTTAGATATTTGACCAATTTGGCCTAAATCGTCTTCAGATACAAGGAAACTCATCAGGAACTTAAAAAGAAAAGGAAATGCAGCAACCAGGGAGATACTAAAACAACAGTGTCGACGCCAACAGTTAGTTCGGAATCAATAAGGATTTATTGACGCATCTGTGCAAGACTGACATTTGCATCTGCAGATGCGTTTTTGCCACAAAGGAAAATTAAAAATATTCTGGAAAAACAAAGACGAGGCTTTTAAACAAAAAGAAGAATTTTCAGACTGTCAAGCATCGAGCTGGCTGCGTCATGCTGAGGGTCTGTTTAGCTGCAAGTTACGTTGGTGTATTACGAAAGCATGTCAAAATCAAATCATGTCGACCAGTAAACTATTGACCCGCCCAGTTTTCCAGGATTTTGTGGTGCTGTCAAGCTGCTTAACGCTTCGCGGCCAGAGCGGAGAATGTGGGGCGACAGCGAGGGGCAGGGATTAGTTTAAGTTTGTGTTTTTCATTTTTCTGGCAGGCCCACTCGTTCTGTGTTAGCAGATGGCATCACAGCGTCACGCAGACAAACTCCCTCCACCCTGGCGAGCACGAGGAGGAGAGAGACGACATAAATGACTTTGAAACGTCAAGTTTGTAAACGATAACACTGAAATTCTACTGATGATCAATACAAAAAAGACATTATTTTGCACTTTTTTTCTTGTTTTCCGCAGTTTACCATCTGTTTCCTAAAAGCCGTCTCTTCTTTCATCGTAAATCTTGGTTTGGTCAACAGCTTCTCATTAGGTGTGAAAGTGGGGGGAGACGTTATTTGGACATTCATCTTTCAAGGCCTCTGCTGGGAAACCGAGCTGCAAAGGTACCGGCCACGAGTGAAGTTAGTCCAAAGTCAACAAAAAAGGAAAAAAAGAAAAAGAAATGAGTAACAGATTATCTAAGAATTTAATGGTAAATGTCCATTAAACCTTGACAATCATACTGTTATTTTTGAGAAAAGTGCACCATTACATGGATCCAACACCACCAAAGCGCTCTGAAATTAAAATCAAAGCAAAAACCTAAAAAGTCCACATAATTTTTTTTAGGGATTTTAGTTCAGTTATAGAATTAAAGAACGTTAAAAAAAATCTAAGATAAACTTTTTGGTCGCAATCCTGATGAGAGCTGCAGTTCATTCCTGTTATGATGAAAGCGGGAGAATGTAAACGTTAAGCAGTCAAGTTTAGAACGATGCATTAAGCTCCATTTTCATTTCACACTCAACATCTTTATTGTTGTTCTTCCAACTGTTAGTTAGTCGGCCCTTAATACACAGTGCAGCAGATCCAGTGGGAATGTGACCGGAGAAAACAAATGTTTTATGATCTGGTATGAGGCTTCCAATCAGACTTGAGCTCCATGCTAAATGAAAAAAAAAGTCATCACTCACGTTTAAACGTCTGTAAGACATTATGCGAGGTACAAATTTTATGGCAGTCCACGATCCGCTTTAATGTAGTGTTGCCAATGTGTCGTACAAGTGGTGGTGACACTTAACGGCCCCATAAAAGCCCACATTAAATTCGAGTGCTCTCCGCCTGACTGAATTATTAATAATTTGCATTGATTGGCATGTTTTACGTCTTAGAACGACTTGGGTTTAAATGGCTGGAGTGGGATTTAACTACACCTGCAGATAATTATCATATGCAGGCTCACATCAGATGGATTAAAGCTGTGCCCTATTGAAATGACGGTGCAGCAGAAGTGACTACGGCAGCCAACAGATTGGGCTTTCGTCATCGCCATGTTAGTCTGGCTCGCGTTACTGCGTTGGGACTCCGTTCAGTTCAACTCCCAGGTGGGATAAGGCAAACGATGTCTGCCTGAGATGCAGTGAAGCCTGATTTTAATTAGGTCTTACTCACTGACCTAGTAAAAGCAGAAAGACCACAACGCTCCACATGGCAAATGAGGAGGCAAATGAAGCAAATCGGGGGAAAATGCAAAGCAGTCGCCAGCGCTGGGTTTAAAAATAGAAGAACCCTCGAGTCACCGGGTCCCATAAGGCCTGCTGGGTCTCTCATTCAGCTGCTGTGGTTGGACATTACTAAAATGTAGAGAAGTCGAGGTTTGTTCCGTTTACTTGAGCTATAGTCTGATTTAAATGCTGAGCTCCAGGTTTTTTCTTGTTTTAAAAGTTGTACTTCATTTTTGGAGGTCCATGTCTTTTAGGGCCTAAGTTTTGTTCCTTTTTCCAAACGTATTAGCGTTGTGTTTGGTCGACGGATCTGCTCGCATTCCCTTTCTGCTTCCTTCTTCTCTTTATTGAGCTTTAATTTGTCTGTTGCTTGCACTATAGTGTTGGCATTTCACATGCTTTAAATACTTCACGCTCATAGTTTAACCTTTGCCTCTCAGTTTTTTTCAGTGTGTAATCAGTAAATCATGGAGATAACAAAATTATACCTGACCACATTTTAAACATAAGCTTGTTTTATTAAAAGCTTTTTTTGTCATTCTTTTAAGAAGGAACAAGCTATATTCACTGATTAAGGTTCAGATTCCTGTTTTGTCTGGTTATGGCTTTGAATACAAAGTAGAAATAATGACCTGACCAAAATATCTAAGAGAGAATCCATGATATTGTATCATATTATTGGTTTCCTTTAGCAACTTTTTAATTTTCTAAATCACACAAAATATGTTGAGTATCTAAGTATCTTAGATACACGAGTTAACTCAAGATTGGTACAAAGTGTCTCTTACCCAAAATTTAGGAACAAAAAGACCAAAAACACACAAATATAATATAACCATAAATTATATTGTATCCATGTTTTTCTTGAAAGGTGATTTCCATGTGTATCTTTAGGGAGTTATAGAAATGGAGATTAAAGTACAAAGCGTAATTTTTAAGTGTGTGGTGCCATTACTTGTAGCAATTTGTAGCTGCTGAAAGGTCTAAGCTGATTTAATACATATTATATCTTACGTTGTAGTCATCTCTATTATCATATTGTAAAATGAAAGCAAAGTCAAACAGAACGCGACTAACAATATATCTGCATCTGGACTGACCCGCTATGTCAAGAGCCTCCTGAGCTTTTGTCGGCGCAAACAAAAAAGGTCGACTTAGTTGCACATCTTTGTGCTCCGAACGGTTCCACCCTATGACAGGACTCGAGACAAACACAGCACTTTGCAAAAGTATTTACACCCCTTTAACTCCTTTGAGACTGTCACTCAGGGGGAGCACAAGTCAGAGAGGCAGCCAGAATGTCCACGGAGTATCTGGAGTTGGGTAAAACACAAACAAGAATACGGTTTCTACATATTTATGATTTTTTAAACTAAAATATTAGCCCAAAGATCAACCAATTCAAATTGTCACATAACACAACCAAACCTTTATGGGAGAACAGCAGGAAGAAATATATTTTTAGATAAGAAAAGCACTATTTGCTGTCAGCCAGGAATCACGCAGTTGACCAAGCACACAACCCTGAATGCATCATTTCTACAGTGAAACACAGTGGTGGCAGCATCATAATTAGGTCACGCTTTAAAAGAAACAAGTGATACCTTTTCTTCTGAATTGGTCAATTTAAAAATCCTATTCAACACAGGGAGAGTTGTGCTTCTATAGTTATGAAACCGATTATTGAATAACCAAAAAACGCTCACTTATGTCATAATTGGTACGTTTTATTTGTCATAAATACAATTTATCGTGCCAAGCTAGAATCAGCATTACTGTGTCCAAACCTGAAACAACTGCACAAGATGACGTCTCACTCAAACACCTTCGTTCTTCCTCTGTAAACACTTTTCTGTTCGGTCACCTGGGAGAATTTATAGACATTTACATCCTTCTACACTGACATTTCTATAAAGCATAGAAAAAATAAACTCCGTCACATTTTGTTTTTTGTTAACATGATTTATCTTTACTATACGTATAGCACTGCTTCTTAAAACGGCATACGGTGTTTTGGCTGCATGTCTCGGACAATCCTTTCATAGTTTTTAGAAATACGAAAACAGGAACCGAGGGCCTCATCTGCAGTGTAACACGAGCAAAAATTATTTAGCAGCACTGGCAAGAGCAGTTCAATGTCCTTTCCTTGCAGCTGTAGTAAAAAGGTAAAACTGCTGGTAAAAGTTCCCCTCTTTTCTTTAAAATTAAAGGAATATTCATCAGCCTTTTGAAATATAGGGATCAATCAAGAAAAGAAAAGCACTGAGAGAGCAGCGACTGAAAACAATCCATTAGGCACAGAAAGGAGGCAAGGTGGAGGAAGTGGCTTCTCCTATTTACGCAGTAAAATCAAAGAACTGGATTATACGGATAGGAAAGCATAAAGAAGAACTCACTGCTAACAGTGCAGCTGTTGGACATATATCAGACTAAAGAAAACAATTTCACCATAAAAAAAACATCCTCATATCTCAAGACGATCAATCTGCAAAAAATTTTTTTTTTAGAACGTGAAAGTGTTTTGCTGTAAACTTTCTACGCGTCATTTACATAAAGAAAATGGTAACAGTGTTTTAGAGAGAAACGGTTTCAAATCGATGCACGATAAAATAAAACCATGAACAAAATTTCCGTCAGGAGAACCTGTTTTCAAACCGAAGCAGAGGATTTTAGTGTGGAGTCAAAAAAGCCAGAGCCAGCCTTAGACGGCTTATGTTTAATAATAGATGGCTCGTGTTATTTATTCATTCACCTCTCCTCACATCTCCCCTTTGTTTGTTTGGCCAATTTCAGAGGTCTTAGGGGGGCCTGCTTAACATAATGCTGTTTATAGGAAGGGATTTCCTGGGGAGGGGGTTTATGTATTGAAAGAGGCACATTTACAGAATATAGCCAAGTTATTATCCTTAGACTAGTTGATTTTTGTCTTAATTTAACAACCACGGATTTTAATAGAATAAGAAATGGTTTTATAAAAGGTTTTTAAGCAAAATGTGAACTGTTTTAACCTGAAACAAGATGTAATGACCGTAAAATGCAACCAAATTAAAAGAAATACAGTCAGGCATAAACGGATAGCACAGCATCAATTAAAGAGACACAGCCAAGAGGCCCATGTTAACTCTGGAGGAGCTGCAGAGATCTATTGCTCAGACAAGACGATCTGCAAAAATTAGTGAAACCCCCCCCGAGGAAGAACAGTCTCTAGTCAGATGAGACTGAACTTTTTGCCCTGAATGCTAAAGGCGATATGTGGTAGGAGGGTGGGATGGGACGGCGGATGGAGATAAACGCCATCTGTAAAGAAACGTATAAAGGATTTAGAGGGGGTTAGAGGTCAACTTTCAGGAAGAAAACAGCTAAAAGTTCTTTAATCATGTGTTGTAACAAGTGCAGGCATTTTGATATGCAGTAATCGTCTAGTCAAAACCCAAACCTAGATGCTCTCCTTTCACTATACATGAATTTAAGCCATTTTCCTAAAAAAGGACTGGCTAGCAGTTTCTTTTTTTAGATGTGCAAAGCTGCTGGAGACCCACCACAAAGGCTACAGCTGTTAAATGCCAACTACTGAGTTTTGTTTTTAAAGGAAATTTTGGAAACTGTTTAAATTTCCTTGCAGTGCAGTAAAAGCGAGCCACAGCTGGTCTGTGAGTTTGAACGGTAATACAGAAACTTTAAGATAAATGTATTCCAAAAATCTTCTTAAAATAACTAATGAGCAGCAGATCCATCTCCTGAGGTAGATTTAGACCCTTTTAATAAGCAGTTCAATGTTTTATTTAAATCTCTTAAACGAGTGAAACCTACAAGCTAGCAACTGGAGAATGTTGCAGCGAGAAGCTTAAGGGACTAAAACCCGCAGGGATGGTGTCAGCTTTCAAGCTGAGGAGATGAAGGTCATGACCGGTTAAGACCAGATGCATCGGGAGTGTACGGCAGCTCCCAGTGCTTACTGCGTAACTCTCAGGAGCGAATGGCTAAAAAGCAAAACAAAAAGCTCAGCAGCTATGTGAGGAGAGGTTGGCAAAGCAGAAAAAAAAGTAGCAAAGCATCTTAATAAAAAAAAAGGACATAAACTAAAGATGGAGGCATCTGATGTTTGTTCAAGTCTCCAGTGTATGGCACATCATTATTTTGTATTCTTACAATCTGCAATGAGTAATATTATTGACAAAAAAAAAAAAGGCAGCAAAGAGGTGTGGCGTATACTGCTCGACAGATTCGTTGCTCTTTGAATGATGTCCTCCGAGTTTAAAACCTTGCGTTTCCAAACGAGTCAACAGTTTTGAGCGGCCAAGCATCTCTGAGTCGCAGCAGAGGTCCGACCGCCACCGCCTGACGGCTGCCTGGTTCAGACTTGGAAATATAAATCCCCTCGCCGTCACTGCTGTCGATCGCAGCTGCCGCCGTTGGCCCTCCATGTCTGCTGCAGCTGCTGGAGGTGCTGAAAGGCTCGCTGGGTGATGTTAAGAGCTGGGTGGACCTTCCTCAAACTGGGCTCTCCGATCAGAGAGAGGCCACAAAGCCCCAAGTAGGCGTGGAGAGGATCTGGGGGAGGCGGGGGAGAAAAGGAGAAATTTGTTCATAATGTCCCTGCAGAAGCACCTGCTTGTGACAAATCTGGATTTATTATGTAGCCTGATTTTATTTAACAAGCTCCACCGGCCACTAAACCAAGCCGTAATTTAATCATAATGAAACAATGCATGATTGGGCCAAGACGTCACAATTGATTACAGCCGGTAGTTTCATCTGTCGGGACTCAGATTCAAGGTTCAAGGGAGAGCGAGGCCATGTTTTAAGTCAGGCCTGATTAACGAGGGTACAAGAAGTGTGTTCATGGTTAGTGTTTAGATACGTCAGTTTTTCATGAATTCAAATTCGATGTGATCGAGCGGCTCGTTGTTTTTAAAGGTCTTAAGAGAGAAACCTTTGAAGGAACAACAACCATGCGTAGGTAGAGGAACAAAAACAAAATGGCATTGGCGGCTTCTGATAAGGAATATATATCTGTTACATGAAGTCTTGTTTCACTGGAGACAAGAGATGTACGCAGCCTTCGAAAACACTTAACCGATCAACACCTGAAAATACGTTAATAAAACAAAGTCGTTTTGGGAACAAGCCACGTCCTGCAGTGAGGAGCTGCAGAGGCTCTGAGAGACGAAGCTCGGCTTGCGCCACACTTCCATTTACTTCACACCTACTTGCAAATTTGGAGGCTAAAACTCTGCCGCTCAGAGAAAAAAAGCTCGGGGGGGCGCGTCAACACCAAGGTGTGGAGATTTACATCCTGGAGGACCTGATTTGAATGTTTGACTTTTTTTTAAATCTTGTTTTTAAAAGGGCCAATCTAAGGTTAAAAATAAGGTTGGTTGATGAATTAGGTTGATTAAAGAAAAAAACAAATCACTGAAGGTTAGATAGAAATTATTCTTACAATCAATCACAGAATTATTAAAGAAAAAATAAATAAAAGGTAAATAAAGGTTGCTCCTCTAATTCATGACGTTTTTACATCCATACTCTTACATAGGAATGAATGTATTTTCTTACATATCTTTCAAGCCATCCTAGGCTTGGTCAAACTTCTTGGTTTTCCATGTAAGAGTCGTAATTACAGCACAAGAAGAAACATTTAATAAACACTGTTTATTAATTAACAACAGTCAATTACTTCCCTCCATTGTATCTGAGTTGGTGATTCTTATGATAATTATCAGGGTCATTTGTTTTATGGTTATGACAACGGATATTTTTACAAGCCCTATCAAAAGGTCAATAGTAATAACAGGACTGGCCTACTTAAGACGACACAGTAAAAGAAAAAGTTTTGTTTGACTTGACAGCAAAGTCTTACTGTAACCTAAGACTCCAGGTTTTGTTCTGATGTTTTTATTTCCTTTTGTGCAAAGTCAAATAATCTGTTTTAAATGTTTTACTTTCATATTTTACTGAATAATTTGACTTATTGTCTGTTAGATAGAAATCATGATACAACAAAAAAAAGCTGAAATTGTCTCTCAATTCCACATCATACAATTTTTCTTTATATTACAGATTGTAACTAAACATCTTCAAAGTACAAACATCTGTTTGCAGTCCATCCAGTTTAAAACAGGCCTGCAGGGTATAAGGAAACCTCGCAATGACTAAACTATAGGAAAATATTGCAAAACGGATATGTGGCCTCATATATGCCGGTTTTCTTTTTTTCCTCTTTCTCTAATCTGTGCTTCCTGTCTGTTCTACTTTTTAAATATTGTATCAACATAAAAAAAAAAATTGAACTCAAGAAAATATATTATATTAGAAATATGTATTAGCAATGCGTGTATATACAATATATTATGCAGCCATTTTAAAAACCTTCATCCAAGACGGAGTAAATGGCTGGAAAGGACTAAAACTTTCATAATCTGCTTGTGGAGTTTTATTTTTTAATGTATTGTTATTCGCATTCTTTGTCGGTGATGGAAAAACAAAAGCAAATTCAGTTGGAATCTGGAGAACTTGAGTTATACTGGGTAAATGCTTCAGCCATCTGATTCAGGTGTGTTGGACCACGGGTACATCTAAAACACCGGTCCTCGAGGACTGGAGTGGCCCACCTCTGCTCTCTGTGGAGCCTCCAATCCAGTTGTTTTAAACTTTCCAGTCATGTCATGGAGTCAGATTAATACCTTACTTTTCATTTAAACTCAGGGCAATAAATCATCCTGTAACAGAAAACTAGAGTTATTTTGATGCAAATCTATGTTTTTTGCAGCACATCATTGTTAAACTCTATGCTAATTCAGCTCCAGCTGAGGCCTCTACTGTTTCCTTCTTCCCTAAAACCTCCTTATTCAGTTACATCGACAGTCGTCTCGGTCCTCCCTGTCTTTTTTCCAGTAACCTGAGGAGGAACCGTCCTGTATCCTCGGGCAACTTATAAACAATCGCCTCATCAATTACCCAGCATGAGTGCAGGCGGGAACATGCACACAGACTACTGAGGTTTAGGGTTACAGCAGACCTTGTTTTCCATTGATCCTACAGAAAAACACAGCCAGCAGAGCTCCACCCGGTTTCGCTGCACCTGTGCAGGATGAGGCTCAAAGGGAGGATGATATATGTACTGAAACTGCTTCTATCCAAAACCCTTTTGTCCCTAAAGTGAGATCTTTGAAGCCACAGACGACGTATCGGCTCTGCTCCCGTGGCCGTTAACATAACGAGGGAGCGGTTTCTGCTGAAAGCCATGAACGTCATCTCAGGTGGTTATTGCTTACCTGGATGGCTGTCGGGCCACTTGGCGAAGCCGCCGACTAAACGATCTTGAGTGGACAGAATGAAGCTCCTGTTTTTCTCAAAGTTTGTGAACTGGAACACATCGAGGAGCTGCACATAAAGAAAGACGGCATGTTAGAGTCAAGAAAACAACCCTGATTAAAAACAGTACAACTTAGAATGCATCCATTAGGTTTTTACTGATCGATGATCATTCCTAGTATTTCAGGGTGAGTCCTGCAATGTCTCCTTTTGTTTAAAGTAGAGGTAGTTTTAAATCTAACCGAAAAAAGGAATAACTACAACATTATCTCTAATATATATTGTTTTTTAGTTTTAAGTGAGCTCAATAAAATTCGAGCAGCAACCTTACACTGGTTGTTTCTACAAATGTAGAGAGAAAAATGAAGCAGACATTGAGTTACTATATAACAAAGGTGAGTATGAGTAAAAGAGAAAGATGTATGAAACAATTTTAACAAGTCAGAGTGATTGTGTTTCCTCGGATGTCCTAAATAATGTAAGCTCATCTCTTCAATAAAAGAAAATCTTAGAATCTGTGTATTTAAGGTAATAAATATCTACGTTATCTTCAGATTCAAATAATTAAATGACTAAACAGCGATAAAATATTAGAGACTACAGTAGATCAGACGTGCCCACACTTTTCCAGCTTGCGAGCTATTTAAAAAGATGACCAATCCTAAGGGATCTACCCACAAAAACAAATAACTAAACAAAACAACAGCTATTTATTTTATACTATTGAAAACATCATTGCATATTTTGATTAAGTATATTTTAATTACATTTAAATTTAATCTATAATACATATTAGTTCATCTTGCATAACTGCATTAGCCCATTCAAAAATGTGTATGGTTCTCCCCAAGCACAAGCAGACAGATAAGTCTTTTGAAAAATTAGTCATATGTTATTCCCTTGTATTTTTATTATTATCTGACCCCATAAATACATCATGTGTGTATATATGTAGATTAAAGAGACTGTGGTCCTGCCACCGTTCTAGCTCCGCCTCTGCAAAGAGAGACATGACACGCTAGTTTGCTGAGGCGGCTAACGCAAACCTAACGTAGAGTGTGCGTGTGTGCTTAAATGCGCATCAGTTAGATTCCAGGTATGTGAATCAAAAAACAAACTGAAGGATATATGCGGCCGTGCGATCGACATATTGGTAACCCCTGGATTAGATAAAACTTGAGGAGCTAAAAAAACAAACTACGGAGCTAGTGGAAAGGCAGCCGTCTTGCACAGCGCCAGAGTAGTTCTCTGAATGAGCAGAACTAGTTAATGCGTGAACAAAAGGCGTGCATGGGGGAACGTTACCTCCAGCGTAGCTCCCACCCAGAAGGAGTAGCATGTGTCCACGGGTTTGTGGGGACGTCCATGGAAGCCGTTCTGCTGCCTCATAATGCACCAGCGCCGGATCCGGTTCAGCTCTCGTGGGCTCAGAGCCTCCTCTAGCCGGCCCATCAGACACAGGGAGGCTATGGCGCAGTACGTCCATCCACCTGGGCGCACATGGTCATCCCACTTTACTATACAGCTGCAGTCTGAGGTGTTACATCCATGCATTAGAAGTACTAGGTTGGTGCAGTTGTACAGATTGCCCCTTTTAGGGCATTCTGAGAATGAGGGCTGCGTAGGAATGGTTTTACACAGGATCTAATATTCATACACAAACGTACACTCTCCATATTAGTCAACAAGCCTCAGGTATAGTTCAGGCTGGAAGTTTGACCAGCCTTTACTGACTCATTTAAATTTGTTGGTTTCCTGGAACAAAGCTAGGTTTCAAACACAGCATGTTTTCCACGGAAGTTTGGAAAATGACTCCAGGAAGAAATCTTCAGACTGTTAATATTTGCATTCCTTACGTATTCAAAGACAATTTTAGATGCGTGTTTGGGATTATTGTTCCGCTCTAAATTACAATTTAGCTGTTGAGTTTAAGCAAGGCTCAACTCGTAACTATTTTACTGTAAATTTGTTGCTTTAACAAGGTAAAAACAGCGCCATGGCACCATCAATGTTATAGCAGTTTTAT
Organism: Orestias chungarensis; assembly: GCA_032876305.1. Lineage (NCBI taxonomy): Eukaryota > Metazoa > Chordata > Actinopteri > Cyprinodontiformes > Cyprinodontidae > Orestias > Orestias chungarensis. The sequence continues at coordinate 796,370 of JAVLVB010000003.1, forward strand.
TGTCCTTCTCAAACCTCAAAACAACCAAATTTTTGTCTCGTTAATCTATAAGACAACTGGTTTGTCCAAGCCTGTTGATGTAATTTAAACCTGAAGACGCCGACTGTTGATTTGATGTTACGAGTTTAAGAAGATATAAACATTGGTTTGCGTTGAGCTTTAACACAGATGTTCTAGCAGATTCTAATTCATGGAAACTTGAGTTTTTTTTATTGTTCATGTTCCATACCCACACATTTTTAAACAACTTCTTTTTTTTTCGCAAAACGGAACGTCGTCCAAAGTTTAGTAAAGCTGATGCCACAACTGAGGACTCATACCATCATTTTCTTATCAGAAGAATAAGGATTTATTGTCACAATACTAAATTAGGTTAATGAAGTTTGAAACTCCAAAAACTGGCTGAAATTTTTTTTTTTTCCGCACCGCTTAATTTACTAGAAACCTGAATAAATGCTTTATGTAACCACGTCATAGACAAACCTACATTAATTTAGCATGTTTTCCAAAAGCCTTTCTTGTGTTTATTGTCTTTTTTTAATTTTTTTTAATTAATTACAACTTTTGATCTTAGAAAGAAAACAACAGTTTAGAAATCAATCCAAATAACCTTTCCCAACATTTTGCAAATCCCCAGATTATATTAGAAGTCTAGATTTATACATCCACATCACCAATTAGCTCTTTTTTTAGTTATTGGTCCAACAAATCATTCTTACTTCAACCAAACATAATTTTTCTAACATTTTTCTACATCATGTAGTCTTGCTCATGAGAGAATATAAACTTCAGACTGACCAGACAAATTGAATTTTGTTTAAAGATTTTATTTTACTTTAATGCTGCGATCCTAACATTCACCCTTATATGGAAGAACTTAAAAAATCTACAGTCGTGTTATTGCGATGTACCGTACTTGCACTTGAATCATTGTTTTTATTGGGGATCTTAAAGTTACGACTGAACATCTGGTCCCTTTTGATCATTTGTTTTCTTTAAAGTCAGTTTCCTTTAGCAGGATGAAACCTCCGCCATGGATGCCAGCACTTGGAAACAGAAGAGACGGTAAAAAATAATATAAAATACTCTTGAATATACACTATGGACACACAGATGGATAGAAAACTCCCGTCTCATGCCCAGACGTATGATGTTTCTATAATTTCATGTTTCACCTACATAACGGCACAGTTGTAACAACATAAGTAACGGTGGGAGGCCCTGGCACCGAACAAGCACACATACCTCGAGGGTAACAGGCTAATGGGCCCGAACTAAGCGTCTACTGGGTTGTAATCAGTCCTCAGAGTTGTTAGGCTCAGCAGAGTCTTTAATCACAGAATTTGTACTTAAAGCGAGAGGAAAATCACTCTGATCCAACGAAAACTTGCCCCTCGGATTGGCTGCGATTGAAAAATTGATGCTTTGAGAGCAGATCAAAGAGTTAGCGGGAAACTCATCTTCTCTCTAAGATTATGTGGCTGTGCTGCTGAGAGCTGCCTTAACAGATTCTACTGCAGGTTTGAACAGCCCACCAGCGAGCTCCCATCCAACACCACTTCACACCCATCTGACTATCAGCCACCCATCCAGCCTGCCCTGAAAATCTGCGAGGAAGACGTGCTGAGACTTTTTTTAAAACAGAAAGTCAAGAAGGCCCTAGGTCCTGATGGAATCTTTCCCTCCTGCCTGAGGACCTGTGCAGACCAGCTTGCACCTGTCTTTACTAAGATCTTCAACAGATCACTGGAGCTGTGTGTTGTTCCGTCCTGTTTTAAAAGCTCCACAATAATACCCATTCCTAGAAAGGGAACTACCACAGGACTAAATGACTACAGACCTGTTGCCCTGACCTCTCTGGTCATGAAGTCCTTTGAAAGACTGGTTCTCAACCACATTAAGGAAATCACGGACCCCCTGCTAGACCCCCTGCAATTTGCCGATCGGGCCAACCGTTCGGTGGACGATGCAGTGAACATGGGTCTCCACTTCATCCTCCAACACCTTGAACACCCAGGAACTTATGCAAGAATTCTGTTCCTGGATTTCAGCTCAGCCTTCAACACAATTATTCCAGGACAATTACACAGCAAACTGACTGAACTCAGCGTACCAGCCCCCACCTCCCAGTGGATAACTGACTTTCTTACTGGCAGAAAATAGCAGGTGAGGCTGGGAAGTGTACTTCAGTGACCCGAACCATCAGCACGGGCGCCCCACAGGATTGTGTACTCTCCCCACTGCTCTTCTTGCTGTACACAAATCACTGTACCTCCATGGACTCCTCTGTTAAAATCCTAAAGTTTTTAGATGACACAACAGTCATTGGTCTCATCAATGACAGTAATGAGTCTGCTTACAGACGGGTGGTTGAACAGGTTGTGCTCTGGAGCAGTCAGAACAATCTGGAGCTGAACACAGCAAAAACAGTGGAGATGACCGTAGACTTCAGGAGGAGCCTCCCAACCCTGCCAGCACTCACCATCCTAGACAGGACTGTGATGGCTGTGGAGTCCTACAAGTTCCTGGGCACAACGATCTCCAAGGACCTGAAGTGGGACAGCAACATCAACTCCATCATCAAGAGGGCTCAACAGAGGATGTACTTTCTGTACCAGCTGAGGAAGTTCAACCTAGCCCAAGAGCTGATGGTGCAGTTATACACAGCCATCATAGAGTCCATCATCACCACATCCATCACATTGTGGGGCAGTGCTATCACAAAACACGACACCAAGAGACTGCAGCGCATTGTCAAGTCTTCAGAGAGCACCATCGGTGTAAAGCTGCCCGCACTGCTGGACCTGCATGCCTCCAGAACCAGGAAGCGTGCAGAGAAAATCATCACCGACCTGTTTCACCCTGGCCGTCACCTGTTTCGGTGCCACGCTTCAGCCACATGAAGACCCGTACGACCAGGCTACAGAGAAGCTTTTTTACAACTTCCATTATTCTCATGAACAATTGAACAATTTATTTATATATTTTTATAACCTCTATAGTTTTAATACTGCACAAAACTGCACAAAAATATAAATTACACATGCTAAATGTTACAAATGTTTCTTTACTGTATTTTTCGTGCACTTCAAGCATCTGTGTAACCAAAAACAAATTCCTTGTATGTGTGAGCATACTTGGCCAATAAAGCCTGATTCTGATTCTGATTTTGTATGGTAGTGTGAAAGCTTTTGTAAGAGAGTAAGAAGGACTAATTTAAGTGAAAATAACACACCGTATCCATAGCCACGGACGTGTTGAGTTAATCCTTTAAACGCTGTTATTACAATCAGCCCCCTTCACGCTTCTGCATGCGTAACCCAGACTATAAAAAGTTATGTGTTACAAATCATGTAAATACAGAAAAACGTAAAATTTATCTCGCTTAATATTCGAAAATTACTTTGAATTCACTTTTTTTTGTAAACCTCTGTATGTGTGCATCTTTCTTTTACTTCTTGTCTTGTTATTACTAACATTTAACATATATGCACTCACCATGAGACTCTCTTCCAGCTCCTTGGCCAAACGCATTGTCATAAGACTGCGGAGAAAGTAAAATAAATGTTGAAATATTGTTGTAAATCTTTAATAATTTCATTAACAAAAAATAGAAAATGCCAATGTGCCCACAGATGAGACACCATACATAGTAAAATCTACACCAGAACAAAATCGATAAACTCTACAAATATCGTTTTTCAAATACGATCCTAGATATGAAAAGTAGTTTTGAATTTGTTAGAGAAACAACACTTGGGTCAATAATCCACTATGCGTCCCTTGCTTTATGTCTAATTTAATGCCTCACATTACGTATAAAAAAGAACCCAAAACAAAGCAAAGTAGTTGTGGCTGGGAGAGATTCTCAAATGTAGTTTGTCACAAGACGCATCACAAACCGATACTTCCTCATCCTCACTTTTGTTTTTTCTGAAAAAATTACACAACTCCATCTCTAAGAAGTTTGTTTGTCGGCAAATTTTTCAGATTTTCATTTCACACAATCTATTTAACATCTAGGATGTATTTATGCGTCTTTTCTTTATTTAGGAATGTAACTGCATTACCAATATGTGAGGTTTAAACCAACTTTCTGTTAACAGTTAACCAAAATAAACCACAAACGGCCTCAGCGAGTTTATTTAAACACTGCAAACACCGAATAGTTTCACAATAGTTTCTAGTCTGAAACATTTGGACCGTTTTAGACGAACCATGCAAGCTTAACAAGAGGTAGCAGTCAATAGAGAAGAACAAATCATGTCTAGCCTCTTTATGCTCCCATTAGACCCAAACAAAAGAAGGTTTCTGTCTGTATTTGTCTATTATTGGTGCTGTTTTTTGTTTTACCCGAATAAGCTTTTAGGGCACAATTTAAATTATCTTTTTAAATCCAAACTAAACTCTTTCTGAATATCGGAGAGTATTTATTCATGTGAAAAGTTGAATAAGGATGTTATAAGACTGTAATGTTAAATTTGCTTAAGTTTCTCATGGGAACTCAGAAGAAAGAGAGAAACCTGAGCTTCGATGAGTCTAACGCCCAGAAAAGCAAACAGAGGAGATAAAGTTGGTACCATGATGGATTACTCTATAATTTCTATTTATCATAAATGAACTATCTGCCGATTCACTGGCACTACACGATATGTTGTTTATGTTGAGTACAACTGTGCCAGAAAAGAGCCTGAATGGTGCTTTTAAACCGAGGGAAGGATAATATAGGACTCGTGTACTGAAGGACAATCAGAAGTTTTCAGACTTTATTTAACCCGCAAACACAAACTCACCAAACTTCCTCGGATGTACTCTATGGCTTTCTGGACGTCCATGCCCGACCAGTCATCCAGCATGTAACAGATGCTAGCTGCACAGTAGATGAAGCGGATGTCATTCTCACTTCCTTCTGGGACGGCATAGAAACTGAAATTCAGATAAAAGAAAAGCAGAATTATAAGATTAGGTGTTCAAGATATGCATTATTTATTTTTAAAAATCCATATCATTGCAATAACAGAAAAACAAGTTAGTTTTATGCCTGAGATTTATGTTCTGGCTGTTTGACCATGTCTTTGTGAGCTACTTCTAAGAGCATCATCTAAACTCAGGTTACCAAAATAACCTTTGAGGTTCCTTTACTATTAATACAGTTAAAAATGCCTTATGATAACATCACTAATTCTCACTACTGAGCTAGTTCCTGTTTGTAGATATTATTCATTGAAATGAAACAAATATTTTTTTCCCTACAGTAGATCAGAGAAAGCTAAAGTCATCGGTGTGAGATGTCTCCTTTGTGATCAGGAATTGATGGATGTTTGGTGTAAAACATCTCATGATTGAATACAAAGGTTTTTATTAATACGTCAGATGGAAAAATAATAATAATACAAAGATATGAAATTGTGAAAATATTAGAATATAGAAAAGATTGCAAATACCCATTCAACAACATGCAAAACCTTTTCACCAGCCAAGTGTTACTTAGCCGCCTATTTCAAATGGTTTTGATTATTGAAACAGTTCTAAGAAAACATAATTATAATAAAAGCATTAACCTTGTGTATCAATTAAGCAAATACACAATTTTTAGTTCAGTTTTTTTTTTTTTTTACTATCGTTTGAACTTTCTAACATAAAATTTATTTCTCTCTTTTTTCCTCCCAAACACACAACAAAGTGCAACTGTTTCAAGTCTAGGTTAAACAGTAGTGGGAGTATATTTCTCACCATGCGTAATATTTGGATTGCGGTGGAGATATCCGGCCCTGAAAAGCTCTAATGGCAACTAACCGTTGTCATTAGAGGTTATTATCGCCATCCCAAAAAACCTGCTGCAGTCTGTTAGGACTGGACATTTGGGCTCGTTACAGCGACAGTAGGAGTTGTGTTTTTAATTTACAGCTAATGAACTTTTAATTCAAATGGCTCAAAGCGAAGCTGCGCCAGATATCGGTGTGCTAATTGCTTGTTTCTTCGCCATTATAATCTGGAAGTGCGGTGTCTGAAAGATCGTTTCCTTGTATTAGTGCACAGATGCTTCGAAGAGGCCAACAAACGTAAAACAGAGTGTTGTTATTGACGAGAGTTAAAGATGAAAATACAAATACAAACAGGGTTTCCTTTTATTTCAACCCTTTTTTTTTGTATTTGGAATATACTGACAGCAAAAAAAAGCAATAAACTAATAAGCAAGAACGTTAAAATGTTGAAGGCCTGCATGATCATTTCCTACCTTTGGTGAAGTAGTTGAAATGTTTTTGTAATGGCATTAAAATTTAGGTCAGGGATATACATTTTTATGCATGAGAAGCCTTGGTTAAGGATCTTCCTTAACAAAGAACTGATCATCAGCTGGAGGAAACATCTCCCACAGCTGGAAGGAAAGTGAGAATCTGTCCGGACCAGAGAAGTCTCAAAATAAATTTTGCAGAGCCCATAAATAACTGAATTCCAATAATTGAATTTCTTTTTTTTAGGCACATTTTTTCAAAAAACATGCAGATTTTTTTGCTGTTATTATACTTTAAAATATTGATGTAAATAGGTTCAACATCCATAAGATAAAGGATAAATAAAAATGTTTTTTAGAAGAAATTAAGTAATATAAAATTGTCAGGCCTTCACGTTCTTTAACTTGACAAATTTGTCTGAATACTGGGATGTAATCCCAGTTTGGGATACTTCTGTTTGAATGCATGGGTACGATCTCTCCATATACTCCAGGTTCATTGGTTACTCTATATGGCACTTCTGTTATAAAGTTTGCATGCTTGCTTAACCAGATGCTCCAGAACATCGTTTAAAAACCATGGACTCTGTTCAAAACTCACATATTCAGTTGCTTTTGCACTAAGGAAGGTTAAGGCGCAAGCTCGAGTCAGGCCGTGTTAAATCCGTGTTCAAATGGCTTTGGGGGCGTTTGAATCAAGAGCGAATATGCCAGAGTAAATTAAGATTAAGGCGCCAAACACTGCGAGAGTCTGCACTAACCTCCCGTCCTCCAGCTGCAGCACTTTCAGCCCGGCCAGAACGGCCTCTTTGTTAACCTGACTCAGGTCGTCTCCGAGTATTAGCAGCGAGCACAGGCCGGTGTAGGTCATCGCAACATGGCCGCTGTCGTACGGATGTAGCACACCTGGACCCTGAGGAAAAACATAAGAAAGGGGAATCCGAGATTAAGCTGATTGATGTAGAAGCAAAGATTTTGGTGGTGATAGTCACCACCGGCATACAAAACTAGACTCTTTCCATTTAAGATTCATTTTAGAGAGAAATAAAGTAAAAAATAAAAAAAATTTCCATTTGTAATAATACCATTAATGACCTTTATGGCTACTCAATCTGTGGTTCAACACAAATCTCCATGAACCGTTTTTTTTGTGCCAAAACTACAGTGTTTGAAAAGGTTTAAAAAAAAAAAAACATAGATAATTATACTTATACAACAGTTAGTTCCGACCGAGAAATCTGATTGGACGAGAGACTTTCCATGAGTGCTGATATTCACCGATAACAGCACTGGGACTGTTCACAGGTATATCACGTTCATCGTGTATTATCGTTCATCTGTTTTTAATATCAATAGCACCGCAAAGATGGACATATATCCAAAAGTAACATTTGATCTTCAATACGAATGGTCATCAGATTCAGAGGAGGATCAAAAGGATCTCAGAGAGCAAATCAGGTGTGCTAATGTGGCATCAGCTGACCTCGACAAATTGGAGAAGAGCCAAAATGAACCTAACACAGTAAGGCAGACGAATTGGGCATGGAACTCTCTTCTGTCATGGCTAAAAGTAAAAAATGTCAAGATTGACTTCAAAACACTTAAGAAGACTGAGCTGAACACAGCGTTGAGGCCGTTTTATGGCTCTATCAGGACAACGAAAGGAGAGTTGTACAGTATCAGTAGCTATCTTGGACTTCGGGCTGGATTAAACCGTTATATTAACGAACCTCCACTTAGCCGATCGTGGAATATAACGCAGGACGCCGAGTTTATCACAGCAAACAACGTTTTCAAAGGAGTCCTCAAAGAAATAAGAAGGGCAGGGAAGCTGATGCGGGACTCGAAGCGAGGGAGATCATGGCAGTGAGTGGCCATATGTGATGATTCTTTATAAAAACTAACTTTGATGTCAAATATAATAATGTGTTGCAGAACATACATATCTAAACAGAACTCGTGTTACAGGTCTGAAACCACGCTTAAAAGTTAATGGAGACCATCTATGGAGAGCCGGAAAAGATGGAGCAATGTACTGTCTGATCGAGATATCAATCGGAAATAAGACTCATGCCACCAAAGCGTCTCTCTGTCGATTCGTATTTCAGTGTCTGCAAAATAAACGGAAGCATTCAGATTAATGTAAGTGATACAAAGTAGCTTGAGCGCAGAAAATGTCACAGTTCGTTGCCTGGCAACAGCGTTGTCGAGGAACTATTTGTGCTTGCAGAGCCAACAGATCATCAAATAAACAAATAAATCACAAACGTTTGTGGTGTAATATTGCTAACTAATAAAATGTGTTTGTAGAACTGTTGTATAACAGCAATATCACACTTGAGGTCGTGCTACATCGGTGAATAACAGTGGCACTCTGCCTGCGGCCTAGTGCCTACGACCAAATCACACCAGTGCCGATATACACAGATGTAGGACTCCCTCTCGTGTGATATTGCTTTAATAAATACCACCTAAAACAGACAGATTCAATTATTTTACATCAACACCTTATATTTCATGACAAGTATAGATATTTATGACAAAACCAAATAGCTTAACTGAATTTTTCTCAGTTAAGCTTCCTGTGGTAAATTTAAGTTTAAGAAGTGCTATTTTTTTTGCCCTAAAAACAAAAATCATGCTACTGCTGGTACTGATGTCTGTTTCCAAAGCATCTACTGAGCAACAAACACAAGGGAGCATCAGTAACACTCCTATTTGCATTATTATATTGAATGCATCATGTGGGAATACTGAAATGTCAATCCTGAAAAACAATTCTGGTACCTTTGTGCTGTAAGGAATCCCAATATGCGCCGATCCACGAAACCCACCACGATTCAGGTTGGATTCTGCAAGAGTTCAGTCAGAAATGACAGTAAACAAAAAATTGCATAACCCAGAAAAGAAAAGAAAAAACACATACAAAAAAAAAAAAAGAAGTAAAACAATTCTGCATCTAGTTTATGTTTTACACTGAGCTTCTATAAAATGCAGTAAAGTTATTTATTGGGAAAATAGAAGAGAGCTTTACTGCCATCTACTGGACATGACAGAAACACCACCTCACCTCCAAAACACAATATGTGCTGACTTTAAGTGTTCTGAATAAACATAAATATAAATCAGCCTCAAAAAAGTTATCTCTGGTGCCTGAAACTAGATTAAATTAAGCCAAAATATTAAATCCCACATCTGTACTAATTTAAATTTTAAAAATTCATTTTCTGTCAATATATAATCCATTTTATATACCCAGATAAATGTTGTTGGAAAAAATGCATTTTTTTAAAAGATCATTATCCCAGCTAACTAAAAACCTCTCTGAAATTGTTAATACTTTGTTTTAGAGGTTATTTTCATGCTGATGAATCACTTGTAAATCACATTTGTCTCCAGACTTGTTTTTTTCCCCCCTCCGATCTAACGATGAGAAACCCAGCAGACTCCCAACATATGGCTGCTGCAGAAATCCTATCAGGTACGACTATCCCTCCTTCATTTCCGTTGATGTCTTCAATTATTAATGGGATGAGCATCGAAAACAGATGGTACGGAGTGGCTTGTTGCAGACAGAAAATATATAAATAAACGATGTATCAATCCCAAAACAAGTCATTATATGCTTGAGTGTCCAGCTTTGCTTTAATGAACAGCTGTAAGGAGTCTCAATCGAGGCTGATCATAAAATCTGCAGAGTGGGGAGAAAAAAGAAAATGCACGACAGACTTAGAAGTCTAATGAGCTGGATTAATCACAGAGATCACTGAACGCAGGAAATAGTTTGTTTCACTTGTAAACTGAGGTGCATTTAACACCGATCAACTACTATCCCAAAAACAAACAAACAAACAAACAACGGAACTGTTTTCTGTTTATTTTGAAACGCATTAAAAAAAAAAAATCGCATTTATTACATAACGCTGTGCTCTTAAATTCACTTTTATGCTTATTAAAAATCTGATTTATGTTGGGGACGTTGACTATTAACTCCTCATTTATTTATTTTTATCGATTTGAAACGACTACCTTAGTTGATTAGTGCAGCCGAACTCATTCTGAAGGAACCTTAAAGTTATGTGACTCCAATCAATGTGGAGGAGAGGAGGCTATATTTCAAACTCCCCTGATATGAGGTAGTTTACAGCCTTATTTCTTAGTAGTTTTAGAGATAAGTCTGATTTACTCTACTTGTTTCCAGGATCTTGTTGCATCAGCTTCGGTTAACATCCCATCAAAATGAGGGTCAACGTGTAAATCACTTCTTCACTGATTTCAATCCATCTCCATCGTGCATCACTGATACATTGAATTAAATCTGTTTGTTTTTATTTTACAACAGAAAATTTGCGTCTATTAAAATATTTTTATCTGTATGCAACCAAGCAATGTCAACAGTAAGTAAGTCTTCTCTTTTATCAGCATCATTCTCCACATTTTCAACCCAGTTACTAACCTATTTTATATGCATGAGATGAATTTGTACAGTGTAATAACGTGCAGTGAAATTTAAATATAGCATTATTAATAGAAACTTACTATCCTGCGTGGGGAGAACCTGCTGAGAGTAAATCCACTCAATCATCAGGTTACTATCAACCACATCCAGGGAATCCAACACATCCAGACCAGAAAGGGCGAAAAACAGGATGGATAACCTGGAATAAGAGCAGATAAATTAACTCTCTTATAAATAGCAGTGCAAAAAAAAGCATGTATAATTAATGATTAACCTTAATAGAGACACAGTTATATTATTACATCTCCCATAACGGCTGCTAGACAACCATATAACACACAGAAAAGCCTTTGCTGCTGGTTATGCTAAGTTCTGGTTTATGCTAATGAATCAAAGCTAACCGCTCTGCTGCCCAGTTACCCCCGGCAACCACGGAAACCAGAGCTCCCAGCATCCCTCACCGGGTTGTTTCCAGTGAGGCGTAGCGCTCAGGTAACACCTGCAGGGTCCGCTGGAAGAAGCGGACATGTCGGTCTCTCAGGAAGTCTAGCTGCTCAAATTCTTCAAACTGGCTCTCCTCTTCCGCCATCTTTGTTTCCGCACCTATGGGGAACCTTTTCCGGCCTGTTCAACATTTCAGAATAAAAGCCTCTGCTAGCATTCGACGTGATATTATATTTGTGTTACATATTTTTTAGGATCATGTATTTTTCTCCCACTTTAGAGGGTGGAAACTAAACTTTATATGTATTTCTTGAACACATTTTTTTTGTATCTGTTTGAAGAATAACATTAAAAGGTTTTAAGTGAATAAAAAAAGCCCAACCCTAAATAAAGTATTCACATAGTTAAATTTGCTCTTGTTTATCCACGTTACATTTATTTCTTTTTCTTTTTCTTTTTGCAACTGTTTGATTTGCCTATTTTAAGTAAGAACCTGTTCTTTATAGTGGCTCTGGAAGTGGAGGGGGAAATTATATATTACTTTTTTTTTGAACAGGTAAAAATCCTAAAAGTTTGGCTTGTGTTTTTTATTTAGGGTGTTTCATATTTGTTACAGTGAAAGTTGTAAGTCTTCTGGGTCTTCAGCCATCAATAGTATTGGGGCTCAAGAGCAGCCATGTTGAACTGGTCCTGGTAAACTCTACTGACTAGAATCAGGTTTTTGTGCTGGCAAAGAAAATGTAATTTCTCTCGCTTGGACAAGTCCATTGAGACAGCTTCAGTTTTCATTTGCTAGATTAGGAGACTGAAACCTGCAGCTAATGAGATTTAAGTGTTCTAATGTATTAAACCACTGCTGCCACCACCTTTGCACATCTAGAGACTGAAAGCTTTGTCTCAAACTCAAAAGGTGAAAATCAGTTTACGTTTTAACTAGATTTTTAGACTTTGCTCAAGTTTTTCCCATTTTAAGTTTGCACATATTTTTGGGGGGGTGAAATGTGTTAGTCTACAAATAAAGTGTTGATAGAAATCTTTGCTTCTTACAATCTACAACCCTCTCCATGCTCCATGGGATTTGGTGAAAGGGTTGATTTTACAGCTCTGATAAGATCACTAGATCTGGGGTTTTCCAAACTTTCCAGTAGTGAACCCTCAGAAAACACATTGTTACAGATTGGCAACCCCTTAAAAACATTTATTTCTTTCAATTTATTTAAAAGTTTACTGAGAATCAATCCATTTTATAAACAATTATTTAGCCATTTAAAATAAAAATATTTAAATAGGCCATTTAGGGGTTACATTGGTACATTTCTGAAAATGCCTTAGACAGCTTTAGTTCTGTCTGATTATGTCTTCTGTGTAGATTTTATGGTGCATGACTTAATCTTGACCAAGCGTCATCTTTAGAGAGATAAAATGTAGTTTATCGCTTTATTAGTCCTGTATGTTTTTTATTCAACAAATCAGTGAAGCATGCCGATGCGCACACTGAAAAGCCACTTCACTCATGTCTTGGTTATTTATTATCTACGTTGCTCTGGGATTTAAACCGATGACCTCAAAGCTGCTCAAAAACACAACCTGTTCATCAACCAAAAACATTCATCAGTCCAATTCTGATGAGGTTTTATTTCTTTATATTTTTGTTCACATTGTTGTTTTATTGTAATCTGGTGTTTTTTCCCCCCAGTTTATGCATTTCAACTCTGTTTTACAGTAAAAAAATGTACAAAAACGAATTTACAAATATAATAAAATACCAACAAAAGCATTGAAACAGCATAAAAAAAAATCAAGTGAAATGGAGACACAATTTCAGACGAAGCTTGTAGAGAAAAAAAAACATGGTGACATCAGAGTCCTTGTCTCCAGGCGGGAACGGCTCTGAAAGAAAATGATGAAACATATAAGATAACCTAAATATTCTTTAACAGCACTCAAAATCCAGTTTGAAGGTCCAGACCGGTGAAACATGTGCAGCATGGGTCCGTCTCCTGAAGGTCCAGCGTGTTTCATCCGTTCCTCCCAGCCCTTAGTGGGGCGAATCAGCCTGGAGGGGTCTCTGTTTACATGACCTTCCATCTGAACAAGTACGCATTATGTTCCCGTGAGACTGACGACTAAAATGCTTTCAGCTGTTCCCTGTGCAGCACTCACCTTTTCTTTTAGTTTAGCAGCAATTCTTGTCTGTCTCTCCTCTTCGTCTTTTTCCTTCTGGTGTCTCTCGTAAAGCTTTGCCTCCACCTTGTGAAGGTCCTACAACGGTGCAATCAAACGAAGCGTGTGACTAAAGCTGACATCAAACTTTCATTTCATTTTTTTGCAAAGAAACCTGCTGTTTAATTTCTTCAACCTCTTTAATTATATGTAATTTAATGGAAATGTTTGCATCTGAGTGAGCAGTAAACAGTTTATCTTTGGCTGTGAGGATTTTAGGACTTTGTACCCTTTCACTGAAGCTTTTGATGGATTTTGTTGCATCTCTTTGCTTCTCCTCCCTTTCTCGCTGCTCCTTCTCTCTTTTCCTCTTATCATGTTCCTCCTGTTTCACACGCCTCAACCGCAGATGCTCCTCAAGGGCGATCTTTACCTCCAGCTGGCGGCGGCGCTCCTCCTGATCAACAGAGGATCATTTTGTTACAAATAACCATCCCTGATAAAGCGACTTCATATTATGTGATTTTGACTATAGACAGCAGAGGTAAGGAAAAATGTTTCTCCATATGGCCAAATAGGAACACAAAGCACCTTTTCCTGTCTCCTTCTCTGAATCTCCTCCACCAGTATCTGTTCTTCTTCTTCTTCCTCTTTTCTTCTCTTCTCTTTCTTCCATTCCTCCAGGCGTCGTGCGGCCTCCCGTCTCTCAGCTTCCGTTCTAAACCATAAAGAGGATGTAACATGCTAAAAAACAAAACAAACGATATAACTCAAGCACTTGCTGTGAGTCAAATTTCTTCTAAATTTATTACGTTATTCAAACTCACTGCTGCTGCTCAGCCAGACTCTTGACCTTCCTCTTTCTGTTTTGTTCTTGTTCTATTTCCTCCTGGCTTTGGATCCTTGTCTGCTGTTCTTTATCTTTACTGGCTTTCCAACATCGAATGGCCTAGATGGGTTGAATATATATATATATTTTGTGGTTGTATTTTAAATACTATTAGGTAAGTGGGGTGTAAATTTGTATTACACTCGTTTTTTATTCAATAACCCTTTATAGCATCTGCTGCCACCGACTCCCATCATAAGTCACAAAATACATAAAGAGTTCATCTGTGTGTATTTTAACTTCTACATAAATCCAGCTGTTTACTGTGAAACAAAGCAGTGGCAGTGTAATGCTGTGGGAACGGTTCTCTTTTTAGAAGATGGGACGATTTATTAACTTATTTACAAAGTAACTACAAAACAACAAGCTAGAGGCAGCAAACGACTACATCCCACGGATTATTTGTGTTTGACATCTTTTATAGTTTAAAGTACAAACAGGTTTGTGCCTTGCTTTACTTCCTCCTAAACATCAAAAATGCTCTGCCACAGTTCTCTACCTCTCTCTTTTTGTCCTGCAGATATAGCAGCTCCTGATGCCAGTCCTCATGGCTCTGGATCTCCTCGTGTGTTTTACCTGGTAGGTAGAGTTTGGCCTCTTGCCTGTATGATGGACGGCCACCGTGCTTCATCCAGACCTGGTAAAAAGAACGTCAATAAAAGGGAATATTATAGGAGTGTGAGACAGTGAGATGAATCAGTAATCAACAAAACAACTCTGAATTCCTTACTTTTACAAATGTCTGGTGATCGAATTGGTCCCAGCCTCCATGAGGACCTCCAGTCTTCAGCAGGAAATCCTCTAAAGCTTTGAACTCGGCAGGAAGATCTCTGTTGGAGGTTTTGTTCTTAAAGATAACAGAAAGGATTTAACCCTCCAATAATATTTTTTTATTTATGTGAGCAACAAACAAAATAAGAAAAAGCAAACAGAATGGCTTAAATTGAAAACCTTAAGACTAGAAGCAGCCGGTAATTTAGGGTTTGATTTGACATGTAGGCTCCAGTTTTCGATCTTCTTCTCATAAGCAATAACCTCCTGCCTGCATGTCCGCTCCTCCTTTAAGTATCCTTCAAAGCTGAGAGCAACAGATAAACACAAAGTTCGTTTAAAGTGTTTTCATTTCACAACAAACCAGCTTCATAATCTTCACATTGTGCTTCTGAGTTTTCATTTCCTCTAATTCCCAAAGTTTTTTGATGTTCCTTAAGTAGTCGAGGGGTTTCCAACACTGGTCTTCAAGAGCCACTGTCCTGAAGTAAATATTTGGCTCATTACCAGGCTTTTTTCAAACTTGACTGTGCTGAATTATTTAAAAAAACTGTGTTAAGGCAGGGTTGCATCTAAAACCTGCAGGACAATGGCTCTCAAGAACCAGGGTTGGAAACCCCTGACCTATACACTCTACTTAAGGGTAAACTTAGTGAATATTGTGGCCTTCATTCTTTTTTACTCCAGATTGCGAGGTATGCAGACACATGGCATTATATTCACATTTTCCAGGCAAAAGTGGGAAATCATTTTACTGTAAACGTTGCTCCTCCTTTAGAGCGTTTATTGACACTTCCACCTCTGACAAGATTTCTTGAAGTCTTTGAATCACTGGAAATACAAGCAGAATTGCAGAAACTTACTTAACAAAGTTTCTAGTTGTCACCGTACTCATGCTGCCTAAATGATCTCACATACAAACCTTAGACATATGTCAGACATTGGCCTTATTTAATAATAATAATAATAATAATAATAACAATAATAATAATAAAGTACATGTTTGATTATTTTCTAGGTGCTTGTTCCTTAACTTAAAGAGTCACAAATCTTACATTCAGGAGTTGGTTTAACGTCAGGTAGATGCCTCTGAAATTTCTTCACGCCATTATGGATCTTCACCAGCTGCTTCTGAAAGTTCACCTCTGAAGGAAAGGCAGAACATTGTGTTTGATTCAAAGCTGTCCAACATGTTGCAACATAATATAGTTTATTTTACAGGATTCTGCAGGTTTTTAGGCACATTAGAAATATTTTAAGACCATCATTATTAATTTAGTTAGCACCTTTAAAAATAAAAAACACAATGACAAGAAATAAAGTTATGCATAAAATAACATTACTATTTTAATAATAATAATAATGATAATAATATATACTTTATTGATCCCATAGGAAATTGTTTTTGGTGTAAACCACACCGGGGCAGCCATTTTGCAGCCGCCAGGTAGGCAGTAGCGCAAAGAGTCTTGCCTAAGGACCCACACTGGATGCTGTGTATTTTTGCCCCTGAGCTTTGGATTGGAAGTCTAGTGACATTCCAATTGAGCTATCCAGCCGCTAAGTTGGTGTTTTTTGACTCTATTCTTTATCATCAATGTCTTCAAATACTGCTTTTACGCGTCTACTTCCAAAACCTTGTACACTTATATGCATGATGAAGGAGTGAATAGAGAATAAAGCAACTAAAAGGTTCAGATTCTTTTAAGTTTAGTGCAGCACTTTTTTTCTAAATAAAAAGAAAAGTAGCCAATCTATTTTTTTTTAATGAAAAAATATAAGAGTTTGAATTTTTGCAATTGTTGAAAGACTGTTCTGTGTTAACATAGGATCTAAGAGGTAGAGAAAGAAAGATATCAGCAAATCTGAGGCCATTTTTCTTATGATTGAACCTTGACAGAAACATAGTTGTACGAAATGTCTGAAAGAAATGTTATTGCAAGACTGTAAGAGAGCTGTGTGCGTTAATCAAAACCCACAAAGAAGGAATACATATCCAAGTTTGTTTAGGGTGAGAGAATAAGTTCTTTCTGAAAACTGTCATTTTATGTCAATGCTGCTTAAATTTTTTATTGTGAATTCTTAATTTTAGACACATGATTTGTTCTTTAATTTTTGCTTCCAGAAATGTTAAACCTGTCATTGTTATTTTGTAAGAGCAAGCAATTTGATTTCACATACAACTGAAAAACAGAAACCTATCAGTGTCGAAAAAAAAAAAAAAAAGGAGCTGTAAATGACTTACTTTGAGCAGTTCTTTCTTTCTCCAGTACTTTTTCATATTCCTCCAGTTCTTCAATTACATCTGTCCAGGCGTTCTTTCGGCACACAGCAGGAAGGGTTCTCTCCTTCTCCAATTTATCAATCCTGTATCAGACCATAGCCCATTAGTGCATCATTTTTTTTAATCACTGGTTACATTACATGGAAAAGATTTTTAAAAAATTCCTGTTTCAGCTCCTTGTTAAATTAGTTAAGAGATCACAAGATTAAATTATTTTAATCATGTTTTGAAATTATGATATTGGTGCTTTTACAGTTTAGTTCCCTTTTAGAACATAGGTGCCCAAATGACAGCCAGCAGTCTAGATAGATAGATAGATAGATAGATAGATAGATAGATAGATAGATAGATAGATAGATAGATAGATAGATAGATAGATAGAAGGGACTTATAAAATCAAGCATATTGGTTTTAGCTACTTTTTAACAGACTGTTTTGCTTGTAGGTTACAGTTTTATTTTAGTACGTGATCTAAAAATAATATTGTTTGGGGTTCATGGAATAAGCTGTTCTTGAGTGGTCCTTTTTAATGATCTGTAATTAATAATGAAGTTATTGAGAAGTTCACTCACTGCCTCCTGTAGTTCTTTGCTTCCCGCAGAAAACAAACAACCTCATGTCTGTCCAGCCTGTCCTCATCTCTTCTTCTTCTGCTGCTGCTGCTGACCTTGGAAGATTCATTGGTCTGAGGGACACAAGACTGTCCCTCCTCCTGCATCCATTAGAAAAAACATACAAGACCATAATAATAATAGTGAATGCATGCTACGAACAACCCACTGCAGCCCCTGATAGATTACGTTTTATCAATTATCCTTTCTTGACAAACTACCGTATCTATGGGTATATTCACCTCTTTGCTAACTCTCTAACTCTTTTTAGCTTTTAAAGAAACAGTCTATACAGTTTATAATTTTATTTCAGTGTCTATTAACCAACATTTTCTAAACAAAACAGAAAAGAAATAGGTCGTTAAAATGTACCGTGGATAGTTTATCACCGGTTGCTAAGGCGGCCATGTTTGAGTGAGAAGGTAAACAAAGAAAACTTTATTGACAAAGAACTCCTTGTCAGCTGATCCTTGTCCCTGCCTACAACCAGCAGAGGGCGCAGTGTGCCTTTAATGTGGTTTAACTGAATATTTGAATTAAAGTAAAGTAAAGTAAAACTAAATTCAGTACAATTTATTTTTAAAAGCATAAAAATATCAAAATCATCAATCATCCCATCTGTCAGTGTTGTATCAAAAACAATGTTGAGAAAAAAATCACTTCTCACTTTCAGTTTCGACACGTTTTAGAGGTTTATAGGATGCACAGTTGACTCTTGGCCTCCTAAAACGATGAAGATTTGGGGCTTTGGCTCATCCCAGGAGTTTTGGATTTATAGGTTTCAGGCAGTCTTTGATGGATTTAATAGTATATTTTGATTCATTGTCATGTTGCAGTGTCCAGTATTCCTTTTTTGTTGTCTTTGTACACAGATCATTCCCACTCTTCAATGATCCCGTGAAATACAACTGAATTTATTGACCTGCTGCAGCAAAGCATTCCCAAACCATGAAAACTCCAACTCTTCTATTTTTTAAGATATCCCCCTCCCATTAAAGATCGGCAATATCTTAACTGCAAATAAACGTGGATGTATCTTTAACTATTCCTCACCAGTTTTTCGTTAAATTTTACAGAAACATTTATAAGGTCTTGACTTCAGTTTGTTTATTTTCCTAAAATCCTTGTATTTTTTTACATATTTAATATAATTGTGTCCAAATAGGTTGAAACACGCTGGGTTGTTGGTTCTATATCTAGTTAAGAAGGCTAGCTTTGTAATAGTGGTGCCTTATTGAGCTGGATTTCAGGAATAAATGATTTGATTTTCAGACTTGAACAAATCTAAGCAGAAATCCTATTGTGGCAGTACAGTTTAAGATAAAGCTTAGATCAACTGTTAAATGTCCTGTAATTCTCATGTAAACATTATATCGTATGGAAATGAAAGACAGCCTTTTTTTGTACATTTTAAATATATTTCAGGTTTTGATTATTAGAATACATTTATTTTTCACCTTTTTGTTATGCAATGATATGTTCTTTCCTTTCTGGTTTTTCTTGCAGCAGCCACTCTGAACTGAGCCAAGACGTCCTGAAATCAATCCTTTGTTGTTGCGTTTGCTGAATAAAACGTTCTCCTTTTGTCTGTAACAAAATATTTTAGCTGCTCAGTATGACTGAATTCCACTTTGAAGATTTTTATCGCTCTGTGTCTCCAATTCAGCACATCTTTTGAGCACATCACGACACACCTCCATGGTTAGAGCCGCCCACACACCTCAGTCTCTTCGGCAACAGCTTATCCATTCTGCAGTCCTTAGCTTTTCCTCTAACAGCTTTTTCATAATGGCCACCGGCTATAATTATTATGAGAGCTGGCAAAGTGACAGTCAGTGAGAAAATAGAGCTGTGTGGAGAGACTACTGCAAAAATAGCAACCTGTATCCGTTATTGAGTGCAGATATTGGAGATGGTGTCTCCCACGGGTGCAGAGGCAGAGCTTTTGTCGCCACATAAATAGTAACTGTTCCCCTTAATGAAAAGCGTAACAATTTCCCGTCTCGCCCTCAGCCAAGTGACTTTTTTAATTTGATGAAAGATACAATCTGATGAAGGATGTGCTGGCACCACAAAAAAATGGGCAAACAGGAGGTTACAAGTGGGGAGAATCCAAATCAGATGTGCATGTGTTGAAAAATAGAACTACAATACAGCAGCCGTACAGTCAAATCTGAGGATTTCTCTTCAGCAGAAATAATATGCATGGATTTCTGAATCAGTGAGAAAAGTCCCGCTATGAGCTGCCAGCTCACCCGTCACTTCATTTACTTAACTCTTTATACAAAATGGAAAAGTGGCTGCAAAGATTTTTGTCAAAAACAAGCAGTGCAACAAAATCATCACACCCCTTGACCTTTTGCACAAATTATCAAAGCTACAAACATCATAGTATATTTGTGGGGATTTCTGTGTCTTTTTTTGTTGTTGTAAATTTGTACATTTCCGTCCTTCCTGGACACAATGTGATGAAGGCTGCAAGACTTCAAGTCCCATGCTTTAAATATTAAATTTTATGAGCTCTGGTTGATCAACCATTTACTTGTTTATGCTTACCTGATCAGCAGAAGGCTGGTGCGTATTTCCAGCATTTCACAGGCACACAGGACAGACAGCCATGCTCACACAAACTAACAGTTAAGTTCTGGTTTAAAGCATTTAATGAAAATAGAAAGAAAAAATTAGCACACAAATGCGAACGTAATAAGAAATATTCTTCCTCCTAAAATGACTGGCAAAGCAAGAGCAGCTTTACTCAGAGAAACAGGTAAGACTGTCAGGATTTCAGGTTTCTCGCCAGCGTTAGTCAAGGATAGACGGAGCCGAGTGAGATAAAGGATGTGGTGAGGAAATTAACAAGTTACAGAGGAGGAAGGGGAAAAACACACAAGTGCATGGCATGGGCGTGTCAGAATAATGGAAAAATCCAGCAGTGAGTGGATGAGAACAAGAAACTTGAATACTGTAGAGGTGTGACCATTTAAATCTCCACTTTAAATTGGACTCAGTTGGAGACCAGGTACAATCTATAGGAAGTAATGTAGGTTGGGGATAATCCAAGCAGAGAACTGAGGGAAGGCAGAATTATAAGGGAAGAAACATGGAAGAAATCTGAATTGAATACGAAATAAACAAGGAAAGGCTAAAAATAATACACACTGAAAAAAACGCTGAATAAGTCAACCATGGTGAGCTGGAAAAAATGAGAGTTATGACCAACGTTTAAACCAAGCTAATTGGGAAATACAATCTTACAGGCTGCAAAGGTTTTGAAGCTTGAGTGTAGGTTCATTCAGTTTTATTTTATATTCATTATTTTAACTTCATAATTATTCTGTATCAAAAGCAAGCAGTAATTTAACTTTAGTTAGCAAGTGATTACCCTGTTATCACATCAGGACTCCTTCAGAATATTTAAGAAAGTCAAGAAACTCATTTCACAATCTGTCTTAAATCTCATTTTTCAGTTTTTAAAACAGTTTTGAAACCTGAAAAACCTCCTTGGCTTGAATAGAGGAGGGTCACAGTAGCTAAATGAAAAGGGAGAAAAATGTGAGACTATATGGAAGATGTGACCTTTGATCTCCACTCGGCAGCTAATGGGTTCATTGGAAATGCTATGAGACGCTATCCCTGTAAACTGAGAGATCCGTTTTCCATGCAGGGATGGTTTTGAAGTGAGAGCCTGTACACGGTTATTTATGCCACCATGTTTATTTGTGAGGGACGCATCTGAGTTTTCATAATCTCAAATTGAAGTCAGGCATGTTTACATGGGCAACTCCTCATCCTTCCCGGCTACTAGCCAGTATTTTCAATCAACATGTTTGTTTAACATCTAGAAACAAGTAAACATGTTGCACTGACAAACATGTTTAGCATAAGAAAATACAAATAAAATCTCGATTAATAATCTTTATCAAAGCATTGTACCATTTACTACCCATAGCATTTAGCCAAACTCAAAAGTTAAACTACAAGGATTCTAAATCTGGACCGTATTTCAATATTTTTTCTTGCAAAAACCTTCCAGATTTGTCAGATTTTAAACATGTGTTGCCCTCTTCGGGTGACTCTGCAGATATTCTGTTAGACTTCGTTTTTGGCACTGGGTACATCATTGAAGAGATTTTCTTTCCCCTATCATAAAACCTGTTTTGTTTTGTTTGTTATTTTAACTGTGCTTCAATTCATTATCAAATTTAAAAAGAAAATCCTTCTTTATCTCCAGGATGTAGATCAAACCTGACAATGCAAAATGTTCATGATTTCATCCCCCATGATAAAAGATCCAGTTATGATTTTTATATGTATAAAACGTTAAATCTGTTTTTTAACAAATCAGACCACATTTTCCCACGTTATTTAAAAGATATTCTGACTCTGATGATTTCTGTAAAAAAATAAATTGCCACTTTGTTTCAGCCTTACCTTTTAGTTCAGAGATATGTGAAGAATCCAGGAGAATGTTGTCGCATAAAATCCTGCGAAAAACAGTGACTGGCAGAGATTCTTGCAGAGTTTCTCTCAAGCTCTTGGCAAACGTCCCTGAACTATTTTCAAATTTTCTATTTATTAACTTTTCTAAAAAACATCTAATGTTAAGCAATAATTTCGCTGTTGTCTCTGTTTGCGAACTGTTTGCAAAGTGTAGCTCTGGCTAAAATAAACCGACATCCTGTACCAAGAAAATCTCACTCAGAGGGCTAAACTTTATTTACATGTTACATTTAAGTCTATAACTTCAGATACCAAAATAAACGTATGGGCCCCTATTTACTCAAGTAATTTCATCATGTTTTTTTAATAAATGAAATATTCTAGCATATGTAATCTAATATCTTACATCAGAATAAAAACAATAGGCATATGTTTTGATTTTTGACTTAAATAAAACTTTTTTTTATTTGCGTAATTCCGCTGGTGTTGAAGCTTTGATGCTAACTATATAAAATACATTTGGACCTATCTTGTTTAGATACATGTTTATTACTATTAAGTTGTCCCTCTACAATTAAATAGTAGAGATAAGTAATCTAGATATGTTGCTCCCCTTTATCAGAACAAGCCTGTGGTCCCTTTAATAGCTGCTGATCACCTCAGCCGCTGGCGACAAAAACCAATAGCTGTCCTAATGATGCTTCAGAGACAAACCTACTCGCAGACATAATACTCTGGAAGGCTCTTCAAACGTGCAAAAGTGGCTACAAGTTGATTAATCAACAACAATGTGATAAATTGATTAGACATCTGAGCCACTCTAGTGCATCATAGCTGTGCAGGAAACGGCCCGAGCTGTGCGGCCTCTCCACCCATCAGGTTACTTTAATTCAAGGCATGCAACGTTTAGTTCAGCACAGAAGATTGACTGGGTCAGCTGGTTCAGAACAAATATTTTGCCCTGGGGCTCCTTTACAGGTTAATGAGCCCAAGCACACACGCACCCTCACACACAGTATGTTTTTTACATCATTGCAACACTTTGCATTGATTTCTTTTTTTTTTTGTTTGTTATCAACTAACGTTGGCCAAACCTCACCCTTACCCTAAACCTAATCCATCTTATGAGGCCCAATGTTTTGACCCTATGAGAAGCAGTGGGTCCTCTCAACGTACCATTTATTGGAAAAATGGGACTTACAATGTGAGAAATGCTGAAACTGACACACACACGCACTGCTAGCTGTGACACCTGCTGTAATCGTAGACGGTACTATAATGCCACTCGATCTGACTGCATCCTGCGCAACATGTCGAGCATGTTAGACTGAGTGTGACTGCTGGCCAGCGGGTACTCGTGCGTGTTTGATTTGAACGCTGAGCAGCTTGCTTTTGGAAAAACAGGCAAAAGTGATCAGGTTAAATGTTTTTCCTGCTTTCGATCCGTCTGCTAGATGAGCACCTGAGCAAAACTGGCAAAACCGAGTCTAGTTCATCAGAGCATGATGTTTCATGAGCTGATTTATTAACGTATGGGCTTTCAGTAACGTCTTCTCCCATAGATTTACGCATGACACCAAGTTTCCCATTTTGCAGACGTGCATGTGACCCGATCACAGCTGGGATTTGCATGAGCTCTTACTTGCGCCATGGGAGAGGCAGCATGGGTAGCGGTTTAGACCGGAGCAGAGGCTGCCAACTCCCGTTTTAGGGATCAGGCGAGACACCTGAGCAGACAGGATACGTCTTTGCATTTATCTTCTTGTGAAGTACTAGACTGTTCTAATTTTGAGCGACTTACTTGTACTTATCATGCTTTAGAACCAGTCTGGTCAAGGGACTTCTGACTGTATTAATGCGTTCCTCTGACCCTTCACTCAACACCATAAGAAGTGTCCACACGGTTCCACTTGGCCAGGTCAACCAGCTCAGTTAGCAGTGCCTGAAATGAGTTATAAACTGTTTTACGCTCAATCCTGATAGGAAATTAGAGCTTCTTACCAAATTACTGTTTCTTTTAGAAATAAATGTTCATATATTGATGTTTTGTCTAATAATCTCTTTAGAAAAAGGTAATTAATTGCATGTAAACCAGAAAAAACATATCCTTGTTTATTAATCAAAAAACAGTGTATTCTAACCTTCCCAACCATTTACCCACAGTATCATAGACAGCCCAGAAAAAGTCCTCTATCAGCATCCTAGTGAGAGTCAGAGTTGGGCTTTAATTCAGCCTTGAACTTTTCAATTTCTTAATTTCTAACCCACAGCATACATGACACTGGATTATCTCATGATTAGCCGCTGCAGCAAAACCTTCCCAAACCATTAAACCTTAATCTGTTTGATTTACAATTGGGGTTTGTTTCATGAAACTCTGCATTCGGTTTCAACCAAGATGTCCTTTTTTTCTGGTTGCCAAAATAATTTTAGTTTTCAAGTCTACATTTTAGAACATTTTGGAGATGTTTCTAATAGAGTTTAGTCAAACCTTAAATATCATTATGATCCCAAAATCTTAGTCCAGGCTATTCTGGGAAACTTCAGTCCTCCAGGGTGACAATCCTGCAACTTCTAGATGTATTTCTGCTTCAACACAAACAATCAGGTCAACATCAGAACTGTGGAGAAGTCTGGCTCAGCTGTGTCAGTCCACAGACACAGCTTAAATGTTTCTCATCCTTGTTCCAGGCTGCTGGAGTACAGTCAGCTAATTTTCATGCTCAAGAAAGCTGTATTCATGGCAAGCCTCAACACTGCTGTGGGCTGCCGTGTAAAAACAACGCTACTAATCTAAAACTTAACTGCATCGATCTGATTCAATTTAGGTTGATTTGAGTTAGAGATTCCAGCCTCTGGAAAAACAAAAAAGTTTTTTTTTACCCCTCCTGGAACTAATAGACTTTAACTTCAGAGAACGTCTAGATCCAACTATTAGTAGTCCTGAGTCTGCAGAGGGGGAGTAAAACAGAAGGCTGATCACACGTTCCAGTCATGTGATGTTTACTTGGCTGCTTTCATCATGAACATCTCCCAGCTTGTAACATTCACTAGTAAAGTTACGCTTGTACCAAATTCCTGCATGAAAACTATGGCATTATTCCCTTTTTATTCCCTTATTGTTCTATTTAGTAGCCATTTTGCATCAAAACTCACATAAATAACACTATACTCTCAGCTCTGAACTGTTATTCAAAATACAGTTACCTACACCGCAAATAACTCAAAATACATTAACTTCATTGCAGGAATGTTTGAACACTGTATATAACAATATAAATTTGTATTGTCTAATAAGAAATGTTCTGTGTAAAGGCTTTTTAAGATGGATGTTTATAAGAACTGAAAGCAATAAAGTGGATGGCCTCACAAAATCAAAGATGGCAGAGGTCACCAACTTTTTGGAGAGCCAACAGCTATACATCCCCAGATTAATTGAAATGACATCATGCGATATTGCTTGGTCTCTTCTGTAAAATATTGACCGATAAAATCTTTCCTAACTTATCAAATAAATAAAGAACTCTCCTGACTTGGAGTGGATAATGTTGCATAACCGTAACACCAAATAAAGAAAGAAAAAAACACAAGAAACTGAAAGTATGAGGGTCCCTCACATCAGAAAAGTGTAAATAAAGACATAAGTTTCTAAAATTCTCTTCTCAGTAGTCTAGCAGCTTTGTGCACCACGCACAACTAGATTGACATGTTAACTGACGGAGGAAGCTGTTTTTTATCAGATGAACTGTTGTTCGCACGTAAATGGTGGAAAATTTCTTTCATATTTCCTGAATTTTTGCAATGAAACCAACTTTAGAGCTAATTTATCAACCTTTCCTAGTCTTCCTCTAGTCCGACTGAACAAACTCAGACAGCAAAGCAACGTCATGTGATCACAGCCGCCTTTGCTGGCTGCTGTAGCCAATCATGTTTTAGTAAGCAGCTGTTGAACAATGAACAGCAGCTACTTATGTCTGTGGGTTTCCAAGCAGGTTGATTTTTTGCCTTAACTGGAAGAGTGAACGCAGGTTCATGTAGCGCCTGGGGGTTGTTTCACAACGCAGTTAAAGGTGTGCTGTTTGTGTCATTACCCTGTGAATGTGTGTTACACAGACGGAGAGAGAGAAAGAGGCCGGTGTTTGATCGACAGAGATGACCTGCTGGGCTTATTGGAGTTGATTGCAGACGTGCCACTCAGGGCTCACAGTGGATTTATGTGTGTTTGTTTAAGCGTTGCCCTTAAACAAACATAAAGAAACACAAAATGTTATGTTTCTACCCATGTCAGGTCCTCGTATTGACTTCTTTTCATATCAGTAACAGCATTTATGCCTAATCTGCTTACTGACTTGTCCATTAACCCTGTGCCCACCCACACACAAACCAAGCATCCAATTAAGGAGCAGGAATTTCTGCCAGCGGGACAACGACACACAGTGCCCAGTACTGATACAGGGAAAGGCATAGACAATATAAAGAATGGACGCCGAATAGACCGTTGCTGCCTATTGCCGCATACGAGATGCGGGGCCGACATAGTGGACCAGTGACCCACTCCACTCAAAGTTACCTGTCTTTATGTCTTTTTGGAAAGACATAAAGACATACTTATATATATATATATATATATATATATATATATATATATATATATATATATATATATATATATATATATATATATATATATATATATATATATATATATATATATAT
>JAVLVB010000003.1:823481-842122 GCA_032876305.1 Orestias chungarensis
ACAAATTCTTTCTGACCCTATTTGATTCCATAAATACTGCCTTAATTACCATGTGGGCATGGAGATAATGTCTCAGAAACGCCCTGGTTGAGATGCCACAAGGCACAGTGCGTGGCAGAAACTGTGATGTTAGCACCACGGGGTTGGTGAGAGGAGAACAGAAGATTCAATCATGTTTTAGGTGATCAGATTAAAATTTGTACTTGTTAGTCAAAGATTTTAGTGTGTCTTTCTAATCAGAACTTTCTCTAATGTAAACCTTTCATACCATAAAGTATGTTTTTTTTGTTTGTTTTTTATCTGTATGTGACATTTTGTGTTTGGGGGGCAGGAATTAAAACCACTAATCACTTGGAACAGACCATTATCACTGTGAAACTGAACAGTGAAGGCATCATGTTGTGGGTGAAACAGAGAGAGTAACTAGTTTGCACTAAAGATGGGGGTAATAAGAGGCATTAATGGAAGAAATCCTGCAAAAACGCAAAGATGCGGGTAAATTATTAACTTTAAGCAGGTCCCCAAACATTTAATGTAGTTGTAATGAAAAGTTTTATTACAGGGGTCAAACACTGTGTGTTAACACACCTGAATCACTTCGTTTGGTTACTAGCAGCGCTCTGTGGGAGAGGAGTCTTTCATCCCAGGCCTGCAGATCAAACTAATTTCATTCAGGCAGTTGATGGATACACACTAAATATTGCAGGATGTTGGACAGCGAAGCTTGAAGGGGGAAATTTGGTGGTTTGATTTAGACATATTGGAGTTGAAACACATCAAAATGTTCCAGCCCTTCATGACTGGAGGATGAAATCCTGTTATTTACTGCTTTATATTAACATTTTCCATTAAATCCTAACAAAACACATTACATTTTGTGGCTGTAGTTTTAGAAATGTTCAGCAGCAACACTGTCCTACACACTATTAAAATCTCCAGCTTACAATGGTCGAGAAGCAGGGGTACACCCTGGACTAGTCCATCGCAGGGCAACACAGAGACATACAGGACAAACAACCACTCATACGCACTCTCGCACCTAAGGACAATTTAGAGTGCCCAATCAGCATCCAACCTACGCATGCACACGGAGAACATGCAAACTCCATGCAGAAAGACCCAAGGTTGAATTGAACCTAGAGTCTTCTTGCTGTACGGCAACAGTGCTACCCAGAAAGACAACTTAGTGTAAGAAAGGTATCTACATCAGATTTAAAATATAACTAAAAGGTGTCTAACAGAGATTTCACAAAGGACCTAAAAATGTGTCATCATTGTTGTTACTAATATGGTGTTCAGTTTAAGAGTTTTTCAACCTTCAACAAAATATATTTTTTTGACTTTCTCATTAATCAATAAAAAAGTCCAACATATTTGCTTCATTATGTAATTTTTGTGCCACAAAATTGGTTCATGCCTGAAAGTTTCCTAAATCAACAGTAAGACCCTTATCTAAACAACAATTTAAAAAATCTTGTTGACTGAAACTGAAGCAGATCTGCTGTTAGATGCGACTGAAGTAAACTGGACTGAAAGTGACCAAAAAACCTGCAGGAATTTCGAATCGAAACCAACTTTTTGTCATCTGAAAATAAAATCGTGACTCTTTATCTCCTTGAAAACAAGAAAAAAAAAAAGGGAACAAGCTGATCTTGTGACATCAGACATAGAGGTGAAGCGCAGTATCAGTGCAACATGGCATCATGTGACTCCAGGAGACACTGGATCTCTCCCTGCCTGCACCACAACAAACACTGTTGTCACTCTGTGTGTCAATTATCAACTTCTGATCGGTGCCAGGACACAGTGTGTATGTGTTTGTGTCAGTGCCTTTTCACAAACGCAAACACTAAGGAAAACCTGTGTAATCACAGCTGAAGCTGTTATATTGGGAGGTCTTTTATCTGCAGCACATGGCGCCCACACAACTGCAACTGATTCACAGCACAGCGAGCCACGCAGAGGGAAGGTACAGTACGACAATTAGACATAGAAGGAGACACCTTTTGGAAACTGTGGCTCTTCAAAAGCAGCGTGGGCTGGCCCGATAAGTCAGCGCAGCGTTGTGGCAGATGGTTTGGCAACAAATGTGGGCAAAGCCGAGCATTTAGGCCCATCAAAGATGAATTGTGGTTGCACGACGCTCTGTTTCAAGAATGAAAGTGACACTACAATAGGGCTGTGCAAGGTTTACCATCCAAAACCTCATCTTATCCTAACTATAATGTATTTACAGTCTAAAATGCTACATAACCTTTAATCAAATGTTCCTACTATGAAATTACAACGTTTTGACTTAGGAACCAACATTTTATTTTGTTATTATGGGTTTATTTTTTAAGGAAAATGTGGATTGACACATTTTTTTCCTATAGGTTGTTGTTATTTCTGAAAAATTACAGAAAAAAAACATAGTTTCCAATCTATTGGTAAGAAAATTTGATCTAAAATAATATTGTTGGCACTGTCAGACTCAGTTATTTGATTCACATTTGATTAAATAAGTGACATGCTCCAATTAGCTCTCTGTTGTAAGACGAATTTGCATTTCATTTTCATTCAGTCGGATAACTATGCGCTATTAGAAAATGTCTGCGAGAGCTTGGGCGGTGCGTCGTCAGGTCTAAAGCGATCATTATTAAGGAGTGTTTAAGTTGGGTTTTGAAGAGACATGTTAGAAGTCTGAGTCAGTTCACCTGTTTGCTGGATTTTGCTTTATATCAACAAATCCCGAAAGGATCAGCTCCTTTGTCTAACTAGGAGATGAACTGGACTTTTCATTTTTATTTTCTCCTGGTTTTTGAGAGCATTTCACTTCTCAGCTTAAAGCTCCCCTAGTTCTGACCATGTTTTAAGCAGTTCCAGGTAAATGTGGAGCTGGCTGAGGAATCATGAATAAAAAGGTTCACTGAGGTCGCGTGAGACACTGCAGCCGGTTCGGTCGACTTGAGTCACTCGAGGAATGCCTCCTAGCAGGCCGATATATAAGGAAGTTTGGACACGTGTTTAGGGTGTGAATGTTTGTCAGGTTTTATCCTGAGTGTATTTATCAAAGCTTCAGGAGAATCTGTATATTTATCTTGATTATTTTTGGTTGGATGTTTTTCTACCTTTTTGTTTCCTGTTAAAAGCAAATATATGCATAAATAATCTTTTAAGCTTTGAAAAAAAAAACTGTCAGACATTAGACTGGAGACTTCCGGTGGAGCCATGTTCTCAGACGGTCGCATTTGGTGGTGGCTCCCGTGAACTTTCTGACTAATTGGAAAATTACATGAATTTGTGGAGATCCCCTTATAAGAAACAGTAAGACAGAATAATGCTGACAAGAAACACTGTCGGTTAACAACAGACCGATCAAAAAGAGTCCAAAGAGGCTAACGAACCTGTCGCTGAAGTACTGCGTGAACTAAGGGAGCTGAGGAAAGAAAAGACGAGAGAGTGCTTCTGCACTTGCTGAGACGCGAGGCTATGCTAACTTGCAAAACCGTATGCGTCGTATCTATCAAGTCCCGGAGGGATGCGAGAAGCAGGACATGAATGGTTTCAGAAAGTAATCCGACATCTTAAGGAAAAAGGAATACAAACAAAGTGCTGGTTGACGCCTCAACTCAGAAATGACTTGGCAAGTGGCATCAAAACCTTACCTACACTTCTCGACACGGTATCAACGTTGGAGGGGTTGGGTGTCTCGGTGAGCGAGAGGGAGAAGATAGAACCCGAGCTCTCCAGAGATGCTTGGAATCGAAGAGACATCGGCAGGAGATGAGGAAAGGAGGGATTATTAGATGTAGATTTTAAAGTTTCCATTTGAGACTGTGATGAGAACAATGTTTTTGTAAAGATAGAAGTTTCGGACTATATGGTATGTTTTGAGTAATTTTTATCAGGGGAGGGATCAAGCTTTATTAAAATTGCCAATGCAATTTAGTAAGTCTGTATTGCAAATGTCTAATTTTTCATTGGTGGTCAATTACTCTGTTCTGTGATATTGTTGCTCTAATGGGCTGGACATCTCGCCAGGGATCTAATGCTTTTATTTGGCTTGTGATCAGGACAGTACTTAGTGCTTTTTCCCAAGAGCAACTACTGGCCCACTGCCTTGGATACTCCAGGGGCTGGACAGAAGGCCTCCACAGTTTCTGGCCTTAATACAAGTAGTCCGATTTCTGGGAGTCATCTATGTTTAATTTGTTCAAATAATTTTTGTGTTATTGTGCTGTTGTTCCTTGACACATTTTTGTCCACACAGAATTATCACAAAGACACAGAATCAGTTAATTTATTAGGTTAAGAAGTAAGTTTGAGGCCTCAAAGAGTAGTAATTAAGGTTGACGTGACCTAAACAATTTTATGTTATGAGAGATTTAAATATTGTGTCCTACAAGTTGAGGGGACTGGGCCATCCAATAAAGAGGAAAATATATTAGCTCAATTTAAATCATTTAAAAGTTCAAAAAATCTCTCCTGCAAGAAACACATCTAAATGACTTAGAGCACAAAAACTTAAAAAGAGAATTGGTTGATCAGGTGTATTTTGCCAGGTGTCCAAAAAGTAGAGGGAGGGGAGTGGCCGTGCTATTTCAGTGCAGAAAGCAGTGGAAGATTCAAAAGGTAGATATGGAGTGGTGATGATCACTTTGGAAGGGATGGAGATAGCAATATTGAATGTATATGCCACAAAAGGAGATGATCCAACCTTTTTTTATAGAGGTAGCTTCCGCATTAGCAAAAGAATCAAAGGGTGCAGTCATTTTAGCAGTTGACTCTAATTGTGTGCTGGATTCTAAAGAGGACAAATCACCACCAGAACGAGGCCCTCACAGCAAAAAAAAAAAAAAAGCTTTGAAACATCTATTAGAGGAGTTGGGACTGGTGGATTTCTGGAGAGCATGTAACCCACATGGCTTTACTTTACGTTCCAGTCAACTGTGCTTGGTTTGTACTCAACACTAGATATGATATTTTTTCCAAACAAGACCTTCATAGGTTGTTACATATTGTTATAGAACATATAACTTTGTTAGATCATGGACCAGTCAGAATAACTTTAAAGATAAGAAATGAAAAAAAAAATTAAATATTGGATATTCAATGTCTCCAAGTAGAGTGACCAGCATGTTCTAGGACAACTGAAAACAACAATAGATGAATACTTTAGCTTACATTATAATGGCAGTGTCCCCAGTGGTACTATGGGATGGAGCTAAGGCAGTAAATAGGGGTAAATGTATTCAATTGGCAATCAAATTTAATAAACAACGGATACAGAAACAAACTGATTTAGAAAATTAAATAAAAACTTTAGCACAGACTCATAAGATAGAAAAGTTGAGACATTGAAACAACTTAAAAGATGCAGGGAAGCCGTAGACAAATTACTTACTTATAAAGCGAAGGAGCCATGAGATTCACTGGTCAAAAATATTATGAGATGGGTAATCGTGCGAGCTGCTTATTAGCTTTCCAACTGAGAAAGATACGTGCCGCGTAGTTCTTGTTGTTTTTATCCTGAACACAAAAAGAACCATCTCAACTGGAACAAGTCGCAAAGGCGTTCCGAAAATTTATTCCCACAACTTATCAGAAAAGGGTAGAAATGGACGACTTCTTTGAAATGTTTAATTTAATTTAACTAACACAAGAAGAAGCAGATAATGTAACTAAACCGATCATCAAGTTGAGGATGTAATCAAATTACTGAAAAGTAACAAAAGTCCAGGGACGGATGGTCCTACTGGAATGTTTTATAAATTATTTATAAAAGAGCTTACCCTTTAATTATGTGCAGTATTCAAATATGCTCTAAAGGAAAAGGCCGGTCAGAAGTCATAATAACAGTAATACACAAAAAAGAGAATGACCCTAAAGAGTCCACCTCATATCGTTCAATAAGTCTTCTAATGAATGATGTACACATCCTTGGTTCGATTTTAGCAGTGGGGAACCCTGTAGGGCCTTCTACGCCTTCTCTGAAGGCGTAGAAATCCCTACAGGGTTGTGGACCAAACAATAGGAGTATTAAATACACTTTATTTGTATATTTAAAAAAATTAAAAATCAAATTTTTTATTTATTTAATATAATTTCATCTGACCAATCATAGTTAGATTTTGAGTGGGCGGGAAAGAAAAACCAAGATCGTAGGCCTTCTGTAAATTTTAACTTCAATCTCAGATGTAGAGTAGTAAGAGACCGTGTGAGGGAGTTTGAGAGCGAAATGGCGGAAGACCAGAATGATGTTGTGGCTAGCTTAATAGCTTCGCCTTTTTCAAGGCGGGCTTTCACAGAAAAGCTACAAATTATTAAAAACGGAATGCCAACTCCAGAACTGGAATTAAAAGAAAAGGCAAATATAGTGGAAAGGCATTTCAAGACTGAAAATTATCAGCGCTATCTTTGCATGACGGGCCATCGCCCACTTTACAAAGAAAGCTCGGCAGATGAACTTCGTTTTCATGTAATAAGGTAGGCCCATGATATAAGCCATCTTGATTATTATTCACACAGGATTAATCTTACACTGGTACATTCAGTATTTTTGATATGCAGAGGTTTTCTGTGTAAAACTATTACAAAACTAAACTTATAAATCCTCATATCAGAAGTTCGCGGTTGGATTTTTGTGCCTCGAGTTTCATACGTGTAATGGTGCGTAATGGTTCTTGGCTTATTGTGGATTTGAAATGAGATTTCACTTTTATGATGCTCATGAACTTTTTTGACTCAGTCCGTGTGAATGTGTGATTTCTTATGCGCCGTGAGTTTACAGCACTGCCCATGGTGATTAAATGAGCCTTGGTGTCCGAGTCCGTATGTCCGGTTTTGGTGAAGTTAATGTTGAGCAGGTTGCTTGTTGTGGAGAACTTTGTAGATATTATTGCCTATTGTTGACATACTTGTCATCTTTGATTGGAGGATTGCACTTGGTAAGCCCTTTCAATTAATCATAGCCCATGGGTGGTATGTAATGGTGGCTAGGGGATGCTCATGGTTGGGGGTGAAGGCCTAGCTGTAGTGCTCACAGTTCGCCACTGGATTTTAGCAAATAGGATGCAAATGTATTTGAAAAAACGAATAAAACCTGATCAAACTGGATTTGTAACTACACGACAGGGAGAAAACAATATTAGAAGAGTACTAAATAGGACAGCCACCCCTCAATGCTTCTTGCGTTAGATGCTGAAAAAGCATTTCATCGGGTGCACTGGGATTATTTAAATTATACGATGGAAAAGATGGGATTCAACAACACTTTCATTAGGTGGATTGCAACTCTTAACCAAAACCCAGTTTTGAGGATCGGATAAATGGATACAAGCAGCGGAAACGAGTTTTCTTCGCAGGGTGGCCGGGCTCTCCCTTAGAGATAGGGTGAGAAAATCTGTCATCCAGGAGGGGCTCAAATTAGAGCCGCTGCTCAGCCGCATCAAGAGGAGCCAGCTGAGGTGGGACTGGCACCTGGTCAGGATGCCCCCTGGACACCTCCCTGGTGAGGTATTCCGGGCATGTCCCACCGGGAGGAGACCCCGGGGTAGACCATGGATGCGCTGGAGGGACTATGTGTCCCGGCTCTCCTGGGAGCGCCTCGGGATCCTCCCGGAGGAGCTGGTGGACGTGGCAGGGATGGTTGGATGGATGGCCGTTGCTCTGAATTTTTCAACAAAAAACGGGGTGTGAGACAGGGAAGTCCAGTTTCACCTGTTCTTTTCGTCATATGTATTGAGCCGTTATAGGAACTGATTAGAACAAATAAACACATAGAAGGTATAATAGATAAGGGAGATACAGATCAAGATATCCTTATTTACATATGATATTCTCTTATACATCAAAAATCCGTCAACCACAATACCCTCCCTCATGAGGTGCTTATTACATTAGGAATTATCTCATGCTATAAAGTAAACAAAGGGAATTGCGTAGCAATGATGATTCAGGACTGGCCAGAGGATTTGGAGAATGAGAAATTGAAATGCTCAAAAACTGGTTTTAGATACCTGGGAGTCACACTGACTGATAAGTGGGCCCAGTTATACAATGCTAATTATAGTAAGCTTATTTCTCAAATTACAAAAACATTTGGAGAGATGGCAGATTCTCCCATTATCTCTAGTGGGCAAAATAAGTGCATAGTGTTGGGAAAAGGTCAGGATGAAATTAAAGTTGCCACTTTCATTATCACGAGCATCTAGAATAATTGGCATAGTCCGGAAGGACATTTATATCAGAAGGTGGTCTTTTGTAATATTTTATTTGAAACTATGGGTTTGAGTGTTTGTGATGCTAAAGGAGTGGGGGGTTTTGAATGCACATCTGTAAGGTTTTCTATGTAAACAAGAGGCCATGTATATATGTGTGGACTATGTCAAGTAATTTTCCTTATAAAAGTTGAAAAAAAAAAAAGAACGTTTTAAAATATAATTTCTGTGTGTTTGCTTTATTTATGTAAATCATCACAAATGTTGAACTGATGTTTAATGGGAGATTTTTTTCTCTCATGATTCTTGTCCTGAAACATTTCATGTCTTTTAAACTAAAATACCTGCCTCCCTTTGGCATTGCTTTGGTGCCAATGACTCCTTGTTAACCTTTCTCTGTGTTTTTCTCTCCATAATACCGTTCTGTTAGCTGAGACAGCTTCAAGGAGGAAATCGGGTGAGATGCAACCAGCAACGTTCTGCAACTGCTGCTATAAACTCTTTTTTTTTCAGTTTCCTCTGCATCCATTTGTGTGTTCTGTCTCTTCAAACCCCCATTCATTCATGGCAGACAGCTGCTTGTACTGAACCAGGTTCTGCTGGAGGTTTCTTCCTGTTAAAGGGGAGTTTTTATAGTTAAATATGGGTGGATAATTTGGATCATCTCTGTTGCATCAGCAACATCTAACTGTAGGTCTGATGCTGGACATCAGAGTCTTTGCTGCTTGCGTCCTCGAGAACCCATCTTCCTTTTTTTTTTTTCCTGCGTTTTGCTTCCTTCACTTATTACTCAACACTGCCTGCCAACCCACCTGTTCCTTCCAGCCGTTTGGGTCGTTTTCACTAAACAAGCATGATATAATCATGATAATCATAGAGGTGCAGAGATGAGTTTTCAAACCATCACCACCAAGTGCAATGTGCATATCATAATCAGAACGGATATACATTTGGATCTGTGTTCATTTTACTTAAAATGCTTTTGCTTCATATTTATGTCATGGTAATAAATGGTGGGAGAAATATTGAATCCCCAATCAGCCAAATTGGTTCTTGATGTTAGCATTTTAAAAGAAGTACTGGTGACTTCTTTCAGCCAGAAAATCAACACTGTACAGAGGAGATGTCTTACTCCATTGATCTATATACCCAGTGGTTTTTATGAACAGTATAGCTATCCACCCAGGGTGTCATTGCACAAGTAGGGAGGGGATTATACGGGAAACATTGTGTTTGACTAATGTTACTAATCACTTCTAATCTGAGGGTTTATAGTCAATAATGCTGGAATATTCCACGTTTTTCCAGCAATCTTTGCTTCACTAGACCACCTCTACTCTATAATCTGGATTATTAAGAATTGTTAAACATAAACAGGATCATCACTGACCCCTTTTACATTTTAAATACTTTCATACAGTCTGAGATTTTATTATGCATAAAACCATAATATATAGAATGGTAAAAGGAGAAGCGAATTATTATGAATTTATTACTAATCCATTGGCTTCTAAAATAAAGAACATTTTTCTGGGCAGCAGTCTTGCAAGAAACATCCCTGTTGTTTTCTAATAAACGTATCAGTATAAGGGACGACGTTAACCTTTTAAAACCTTGGTTTACTTTATTAAGGTTGTCAGTGTTAGAAATACAACTAAATGTTGGGTTGCTGGGAGTTGAAGTCTTTCATTAGCTGCCATTCCTGGCCTGCGTCTACGTTTTGCACCAACAATAGTGGTCCAATAAAACCTCAACAATGAGGGAGTTTGTGTTTTGCGTGTTATTGTTTGTTTGCAAACTGCGTTTAAAAAAAAACAAGATTCCACAAGGGTATAATAATATTTTCTGAAGACTCATCACTGTGCAGTAATTGGCTCCAGCTGCTGCTGAAGCCTAAGTCAAAAGCAGGATCTGATTGCATGTGTTGTTCCCATGTGTGGCTAATGTGCGTATTTGTTGTTACAGTCACTGCGATGGCAGCTAATTCTCCCTCTATTTTTATGAGCGCTGCTTTGACAGCTGCCTGCTGGAAGTGGAAAGTCCTGCTGCTCTCGCACGTCGCACACACTTGATAATCTTTTAGCGTCTCAAAAACTCACGGTTAGGGACGGCGTCCTGGTCCAAACAGCGTGTGTGCGTGACCGGGATAGACGATGATTGAGTCCAGTGCAGATTCAGACCGGTGATCTCTGCTTTAATATCCAGCGTTTCTGTTTTAGCTGCAGTGCTTCTTGTGTAATTGGAGAAATTACTTTCTGGACCACTTTTAACTGTCACCACCTGTTTTGTTTTGTTTTGTTTTGTTTTGTTTTGTTTTGTTTCGCCATCTAGTCCAAAGTGATATGTTGTCAGAGCATCAAAATCAACAAGAACACAAAATGCAGCACTCAGAATGTAAATGTTTTTGTTACACTCCCTGTCAAAGTTTAACAGTGATAACGAACGTGCGGTTCTCTCAGCTCAAGGGTTTAAAAGAGTCGGGGAGACTCTATATTAATTTTATTATATACAGTATTTAACACTAGGTGCCTAAACACTGTTTTATTTAAAAGTGTAATACTTATTCCAAAAAATTTTCTCATCATTTTCCCACACAGTTTTTTTGCAAAAAACGTTGAAAGTCCAATTTAAATTTATAACAAATTTTTCAATGGTTGGTTTAACCTCAGCAGTTTGTAATGCTTTACATAAAATAACATTTTTAAACAGCATAATTTATCCGAATAACAGTTAAATCCTTGTTTAATGTTGTTATTTATTAGCATGTTTTTCATTCAGTTAATAATCTGTTTTTTTATTTTTTGTATAATGTCAGTTTTACTTTTCATTGCACTGCAAATTACAATAAATACTATGATGATAATGTTATTTTATTAGATAGTGGTTAACACTTACAGCTGCATTCACTTAATGGTTAACAGATGTGTGAACCATACTTAAGTACATGTAAAGCAGTATAAAACTGATCCATACTAATAAATGTAGGTACTGGGAAGTATTTTCTTGCTTGGAGAGATTTTTGTTAATTAAAGAACTGAAAGGACTGTGTGAAATGGTTTATCACACTTCTGCAAAACAACTGAGTCACCGTCAACGGAAAATCCACCCAAAAACACGAAACAAGTGTGTTGCATTCACAAGTCCTAAATGTTAAAGCTCCTAATGTGTTTATTGTTTTTGATACATGGTAGCTACACCAGGTCTGGTTCTGTTAGCTGAGACAGCGTCTAGGAGGAGGACATTGGCTGAGATGCTGCCAGCAACGCACTACAACTGCTGCTATAAATTCTCTTTGTTTCAGTCTCATCTGCATCTATTTTTGTGTTCTGTCTCTTCAAATCTCCATTCGGTCATGACAGATGGACGCTTGTACTGAGCCAGGTTCTGCTGGAGGTTTCTTCCTTTTAAAGGGGAGTTTTTCCTCTCCACTGTTGCTACATGCATGTTCAGCATGAGGGGTTGCTGTAAAGCCAACAATCTTCTGGCTTTCCTTAGATCAAAAACCTTTTTGAATTGATTTGTATATAGTGTATTTACTGTTTGAATGGATTTTCTTGTAAGGTGCCTTGAAACGACATGTGTTGTAAATTGGCGCTACATGATTAAACTGATTCTTGATTCTAAGCTTTCTTACCCCAATGCTTGTTCATTAATTAAATATAAATAACATTTACGTAAGCACATCTGCTCTTCTGGGAACCTCTTTCATATGATTAAAATGGCTCTTGATCTGGAGAACCAAAAACAGTACTCAACCAATAGAAATTTTAAAATTTATATGACAGATGTGACCCTAAAATGTTCTAGCATCCCCAGACAACAGCCTTCTCTGTTTTGCTCATAATTCCTCCAATCAGCACAGCCTTATTACACTCAAGCTGTTATCATAGGGGGCCATCGATGGCTAATGAATGCTATTTGTGTGTTTTCACAGGATACATGTTGCTATAAAACAAATGTACACTCTTCTTTTAGGTTAGCTAAGTAAACAAAGCAGCTGGAGATGCTTTGCATTGTAAGATATAGACTAATCCAATCAAAAGCTATAGAGAACATGTAACATATGTTAACAATCAAGGTTAAAGATGACAAGTAAAAAGGTTTCCTCAAATAAAACTTCTACTGCTTTTGTCTGACCGAAGTGAACTGAAAGATATGTGAGACGGAAGCTCTGGGAAATCAAAACGAGTGTCTGAGGCGTGTTAACCTGCAGGTACTGAGAGACGCTTCATGTAGGACAGCTTTCCAACTGGGCTTTACTCAGACCTAAATATAGACAAGACAGAAGTAGGCTGAGCTGATAGTTCTACCAAAAGGCCTTACAAAGCAGCTCAGTGACTCAGGAGTCAGGTTTGACATACTTATTCTGT
This sequence comes from Orestias chungarensis, assembly GCA_032876305.1. Taxonomy (NCBI): domain Eukaryota; kingdom Metazoa; phylum Chordata; class Actinopteri; order Cyprinodontiformes; family Cyprinodontidae; genus Orestias; species Orestias chungarensis. Next base: position 836,053 of record JAVLVB010000003.1, read on the forward strand.
TTTGACAACACGGCACGCATGCACAGTTGCTTACTCTCACTTAAACATTCGAGTTAGTTTCGCCCCAACAAAATGTGACACATTGCTTTAGTCTATTTGAAGCAATGGGTGTTTAACTGTTGAGAAAATTAATGTAAAACAGAATCAAAGTCATTATTTTGTACAATTGGAGTGATTAAAATTTGTCTTCAACCTTCTCTGTCCACCAGATGCTAATAAAAACCACTTGGAAGAATTTGCGTTTAATATGACATGTGGTCACTAATAGAAAATCATGAACTTTTCTAAGAATAGAAAGTAGGTTTAAAGGTTTTTCTTTTTTGTATTTATACTGAGATCCCAAAAAATCTCCTTTAAAGCAATTAAAGATGCTATTTTTTAGGAATCTTTCCACAGATGCTGCATTGATTTCTGGACTTTGAGTAGGGCATTTTGCTTACGGTATTGAAGTATTTAATCGTTTGTTGTCAGGAAATGGGCTTCCGTTTGGGGGTTTTAGTTTTCCATTTGTTTCTCCAGAGGGCGTGCTGGAGGCTGATTTCCGTGGGGTTAGCTGAACTGGGCACACCTGTGCCTCCACAGTTGTGAGCAATGTTCTGATGAGGCTGGGCCGTTTAAGAGGAGTGTCTCTGCAGTCATTCGATGCCTGAGTGTTCCTTTGTCATGGTACCCAAGCCAGCTCCTCGCAGGGTTCCTATGGCGTCCTTCTTCGTGTATATTCCTAGATCTGTCCCTGATAACCAGTATTGTTTGTGCAAGCCTTCAAAAATATTCTCTGAGCGAACAACCAATCAGGAAATAATCCTCAACTTTGCTGACTTTCTACAAAACCTGGCTTTATGTATGCAATGTTGCTCATTTCAGCCGTACTGCCTTCTTCCTCTGCAGACCCCCCCGCACCCTCTCTGTTGGGTGCTGACACCTCTATAAATCTCCACACATATGGAAAGTGGGCCAGGCCTCGTGTGCGCTCGCATGTTGTTGCGACAAGGCCTGACTTGTTCCAGGCTCACGCATCCAGCAACATGCACACCGTGTACCTCACAATTACCTCCAAAGAGGGATATTTACAGTAGGCTCCTGCCAAGGGAGACGTAGGTCAGCCGCAGCTTTTAGCCGAGCAGAAGTTGGGCTTCTGAAGGAAGAAGATGAAGAGCGTTGAGGGATTTATCTTATGTATCCCTGTCTGATGATTTCTGAGCAGGATAAGCAGGGCGTGTTCTGTTATAAAACGGGTTTTAATGGTACCTGCCTGCCGGTAAACGACATGGAATTTAAAACGTAAGTCAAAACATCCGGTTTTACCTTTTTCCCCCTCAAACGGCCTGATTTCAATCGTCCCTCAAACACAATCTCTGTTTGACGTAAGATGTAAAGGAAATGGAAATCCAGGTTAAAGGGGAAAAAAAAGCATGTGCAGTGTTTGAAATCTATCCCCAAACCTGCTCTGTCACACACACACACCCACTCAGGCTGACATGGCTGAACCACATTGTTCGTGACTCATTAAGAAATTCCCACTATGCTCACCTTGTTAAGAGATCCTCGTGGTGACTCACCGTGAGTGTTCGGGACAGGTGTGACGTTCTGTTGGGTGGAGGAAGCAGGTGGGGAGATCTGAAAATGTCCTTTTTCACTTACAAACGATGTTTCAAGCGGTAGCATTTCTATAATGGCCATTGCATGAAGGCAGGTGCGGAAAAGATGCACTAAGCTGATGATGTGTTTCTGTACTGAAAGATCCATCAGCGTTTTTGGGTGCGTTTGAAACCGTAGTTTAGTTTAAAATGTTGACTTCTTTTGGACAAGAATATGAAAAAAAAAACATCACTGTCTCAAACTAATCGAAGCATCACATCAGAGCCCCAGAGTGCTTTAAGAATCTCAACTTGTTGATCTAGATCATATTTTTCCCTCCTAACATTTTTGGCTTAGAAATGACATCTGGAAGAAAATGATTGTGGTTTTACAACAAGGTGTGGAGATGGCATCCCAGAGTAAATCTGAAACACGAACTCGTAAAATATATGTTTAATTTTGTTTAAGATTACCAAAAACCCATGTGAAAATAAGTTAAAGTGTGCATTTGCCTAGAATGTGAGATGATGGCTCTCCATTAAATCACTGGCAGCAGGAGGAAGAGGAGCTTATCACACTGTAGCCGTTAAGTCGCTTTTATCTTTAGAAACATTTTTAGAAAGTGGACTTTTTCAGCACTCTCGACTCATGACGCATCATCAGCATAATTAAGTATATTTTACATCTGTATCAGTTTTATAATTAGAAATTATGTAGATTGGTTAGACGGTTAGACGCCCGTAAGGGGGAAAACCCAAAAATAAATACATTTTACAATGGAATAAATGTATTAAAGTCTTTTTTGTGAATCCTTTCATTTTAAAGTAGTTTAATACAAATCGAAATACTTTTTAACCATAGGAGAAATTGAATGTGCCGACTTAAACTGGAGATGTTGGAAAAAACCCTCTCCTGTTGTGATCCTGTAGTAATTAATTAACTTCCAACCAACCTCTGGAAGTAAAAAAATAAAGCAAACACTAAAGGAAAGCAGGTTTACTAATTTAAGTTCTACCTTACAAGCACACACACTTTTAAATTTGGATTGACGTATCAAGTTTTTATGGATTTAATCATTTGGTCACATGCAACGCGGGAAAAAAAAAGCAAAAAAAAAAAAAGCTTGTTGCTACAAACTGATAGTCAAACTTGTAGAGAAGAGGGTGGCGGGATAAACAGAACGATTGTTCTTCGACTGAACCAAAAGCTGCAGAAATGTGGACCCAGCTAACCAGAGATACCCCAATACAAGAACGTATTCTGCTCAGGCTTTTTTGCAAATCTGCTAAATTGTTTTACCATTTGAATCCCCTGGGTTGGTTTGATCAAGGCAAAAGAAACACCAACACCTGCAGTGCACCATAAACGTTTTCTAAAGCAAAACAGAAAATGTTTAGAAATAAAGGAGCTCGAGAAGACAAGTGCAACATGGTTTTATTGTCAAAAAAAACTGGTAATTAAGACATGAACTTGATTAATGCCATATCAAATCTTAATCTCCGCTGTAGTAAAGTGCCGATCAAATCAAGTTGTCATGGCTGCCCTTGTACATTTTTTTTTCCTGGTCTCGAACTGCAATATGAAAAACCTACAAATTATGAAAAGCCCTTTTTTTTTTTCTCCGCCCCCCTCCTTTCTTCTCTCTCAACCCACAGGCCTGAAGCTTAATGTGCAAAAGAATGATCATAAACAGCTTTACTTTGCCGCGCGTCGTCTTTCCACTGTCGTTTTCAGGTCTAGTGCTTGTACAAGGTTGAACTAGTTTGATGGGAGTCTACAAAGGAGGGTTGGGAAAATGTTGGCAATCGACCTGGATCTTTCTGCTTTTCCTCATCGCTTTTTAGTTAAAACGACAAACACCCCCCAAAAAAATAAAATAACGGCGGCATTTTTAAAAAGGTCCGCCACGCACGTAAACGTCGAGGTCACTTTTGTGTACGAGCCGACGCTCAGCAGGGAGTTCGGCCTCTGCGGGTTTGTTGGCGGCAGTCGTGTGTGTGTGTGTGTGTGTGTGTCGTCGAAAAACACTACGCAAACGCTTTACACTCGCTCAAAAATAGTAAAATAAAAATAATCATTCGCTCTTCTCACAAAGGTCAGCATTATGGTTTTACCTCCACCTGACAAAGGCAGATTACAAAAGGAAGCAATGAAGTAAACCAAACAAACTCATGAGATATTGCACAGACAAGTGCCGGCACAGAATACAACAGTCCATTTCCAACAGCCCAGCCTGTGCATAGGAAAAATAAAGCACTTACGGTGTTCGCACACTCTAAGCCCCCCCGCCCTCACTTCCTCCACCTGTAAAGCTTTGTTGTACATCAAAGTGGGAAAAAGACTAAATGATCGTGAATCCACACGGGAACGAAAATCCTACGTGTTGTTAAAACTACGAAAAGCAGAAACCTGATGATGGCTGAGGAAGGGTCAAGGTCAGTTGGCAATAGTGAGGGGACAAATAAAGCCCAAAAAAATAAAAAATAAAGTTGAAGTCTGTGTGTTTGCAAAAAAAAAAGAAAAGCTTTGAGACCAGAGAGGAGAGAAGCAGGCGGTGTGGAGACTGGGGTTGGAGCCAGCATGGAGAACGATCTCTCAAATTTCATTTAATAAATAGCATTGTGGAACATGAAAAAAAAAAAAATTTCATCAAGCAAAAAGTATGCAGATTCCTCCTTTCAGTTTAGTAAGAGTTTATAATCCATGTTGCAACGTGTTTCTATTACATCGCCACGGTCAGTCGCCGCTCTGACTGCGACGTCGGTCCTTCCTGGTTTGTAAATTGGGGTTTTATTTAGTTCAAGATTCTTCTAGCAAAACCAAAACCCAGATAAGTGTTTTATTTTTTTCTTCTTCTTTTAAAAAAAAAAAAAAACTGCTTGCGGGTTAACGTCTCCGGTCAACTCGATGGCGGCGGTGCTCCCGGCTCCTCTGTCTGTCCGTTGGACGCCGTTTCGTGCACAATCATCATCTGTGGAGCAGGACGAAGGCTTCCAGCTTCTCGGGAATGTTTCCCCGGTAGTCGAGGCCATGCCTGATGATGGCCCTGGCAGCGAGGCACTGCAGCGTGGTGTGGTTGATGGGCTGGATGACGTTCCTCGCCAGCTCCTTCTCATCCAGGAGGTCGCAGGCGGTTTGTTGGAAGGCGTTGGTGCTGTCGAAGTGATTCCCACAGGAGATCAGCAGATTCATGATTTCGGGATGACCGTTGGTTGCAGCTATATGAAGCGGGCTAAAAGAGAAAAATTAATGAGGTGGTTAGACAGAATCGTAACTGCATGGCTGTGGAATCACAGCGCAAAAGTGCCTTTTTAACTTTTTTTCTTACCCAAAACTTTAGGGGTTTTTAAAGGGATAAACAGGCCAAACAGTTAATTTACTGGTAAAAACCCAACAAAAATGTGAAACAGTTGTTGAGCTAGTCAATAAAGCTTCTCTTGCAGAATAATGTTTAACTGCACTCACACAAACTAGTCTACTTTGGCATTTTTCCTCCAGCTACACACAGCTAAACTCTCAGACTTGCAATCAAAAATTTCATTTGGGCTTTTGGCACAGAGATTGACTTAAAACCGGAATGTGTTTTACATCAGCCGTCATCTTAAACTTGAGTTAAGTTTTAAAATGTGCTGCAAATAAATAAAGAGTTCAAATGGTAATTAGGAGGGTTTTCTGCAAATCAATGAAGTATAAGGTAAGTTTGTCAGATGTTAAGCAGGGCTGTAATAAACAAAGTAGTAGAGGAAGTTTGCGACGTGTGAACTAATTCGGCTGTTGGGTTTCTTTTATTGAAAAAAAAACAAAAAAAAACGCCTCAACCTTGTGTGACAAATCTTTGACAAAACTGAGCTGCCGTTTCCAGACAACCTTTTCAATTCTGATGCCGATCAGAAGCTGATATCAGCTTTTCTTTAAAAGGTATCGGTCTGCTAAGTAAAACTGGGCCGATATAAGGAACTGATATTTATTTCAGTCTTGCTGCGGCTTGTGTGTCTAGGAGTGAGGAGCTGGTCACGTTTGTTTTTTTTGATGGTGATGCTGTGAATGCCAGGATTGTGGGAGGTAAACAGATGCATAGATAGGTGTTATCATATATCTCTATCCATCTATAAAGTTGATTGAAACGCAGCTGGAATAGCTCAGGCTGCAGGTTTAGCTCTCCCTGTGTGACATCTGTGGCTTTGCTACAGATGAGAATCCCCACAGCATGATGCTGCCACCACTAGTTTTTTCCCCCCGTTTTTTTATTCGTGTGTGCATTACATGGCCTAAGGTTAAGTATAAACAAAGCTTTGTCGCCTTCCTTTGAAAGTTTTCTTTAGGCCACTCTTTTGTAAAGACCACGTTATTAGAGCACCTCTCAAAGGGTTTAACCTCTTCAGCCATGAGTCCCTGCAGCTCTTCAAAAGATGCCAAAGGTTTCTACACGACTCTCTTATTTCTACTAAGTGAGTTAGAGATGTTGAAATGTATGCTCTGCTGCTCAGAATTG
>JAVLVB010000003.1:848336-864502 GCA_032876305.1 Orestias chungarensis
TGCAGGCGCAACCTCCAACAGGCAGGGGATCCAAAACACACAACCAGACCTGTAATATACCAGTGAAAGTCCAAGTCTAAATCCAATTGTGAATTTATAAAAATACCAGAAAAAAAGTCTCTGACATGAAAATCTTTTCCCCTGGAAAGATGCTGGTATAAACATATGCCAAAACAATAGCCTTGATCTTATATTTTACAATTCACAATTATCTCTTATCCTCTTGGTAGTCTATCAAATAGAATCCCAAGAAAGCACCTTTAATTTTGTCTATAAAAGACAAAAAAAGGCATGATTTTAATGGCTAAATTTGCAGTTTAAACTAAAATATTTTTAAGTTAGTACAAGGAAAAGTATGCCGTTATACTCCAATGCAATCAGATAAGCTCTGAAAATAATGATAAAAAAATACATCATGACAAAATACAGCATGAATTAAAAAAGTAACACAAAAACTTTGACCTTTAGAAATGTTGAAATGAGACCAAATGCATGAGGAAAGGTAATAAGATGGGCATGAATAAATTCTGTTATTACCTGTTTAGTCTAAATTACCTTTTTAATGTTACAACAGTGGAATAAAATCACAATGTGATTTTTTGGTGCAGTGTGAGTGAGCCCTACTTGTTCAGTTTTTCCAATAAAGTGTTTTTAAGGTATAAAGCTGTAAATTCTCAACTATGCTGTGGAAAAAGTTGTAAATGTGCATTTAAAAAACATGGTTAATACTGTACAGCGGGAAAGAAAATTAATTGCAAGATTGAGATCAATTGTAAGATTTTTCTTGTTACCTTTTTAACATAAATGTTGCTCTACTGTTTTATTTGGGTGTGTGTTTTTCTGAAAAGAATGAAACATATAAATGTGTTAACATTTGCATCTTTATCTCAGTCCTCTGAAGGCTACCTATTCCTCAGCTTTGGTAATACTGACCCCTACCGGCCGAAAGGATCATGACCAGAGTATACACATGTTGAAAGTCTAAATGTCCTCAATCATAAAAAAGATAAAATAAATCCAAATTTGAATCACCAATTTATTAAAGCATCCCGGTGGCTTAACATAAAAAAACACCAAAGATATAGTGAACTGTAAATCAATAAAACATTCAGAAATGCTAACATTGCAACATACATCGGTATTTCATAGAAATTACCATAAAATATATAAAAAACAAGCATCTGCATATGCAACACATTGTAATAAACAGGTGTTTTTTAATCTATCGATTTAGCAAATTTATCCTTCCGAGATCTTTTGTTTGATTTTATATCTTATGTACTTATTTATGTCTGTGTATTTATTTAAAAAATAAAGCTCTTTAAACGACAAAAAGTTCATTTGGAGCAAGAGTTTATTGACTATGAAGTAATTAATGAAACCGGAAATGTTGAATGATCACTGTTTATTTTTCAAGCAGTCCAATTAGCCAGCACAAGAATGAATCAAATTACAAATGTGTCCAAACAATGTTGAAAATCTTTATAGCTTAAACAATACTTTTTAAACAAAAATTGACACAAAACTAAAAACAAACCACCAGGCTACAGGATAAATATGCTGTTACACATTAAAACAGAGGTGACAGGACTACACAAACCAGCAAATAATACAAAAAAATAAAATAAAAATGCAGAAAACTGTGGAGTTAAAATCTGTTGGCTTTACCGCCTCTACACACAAAATGCACCATTGAAATAAAAAAAGACTTCATTTTATTCTGGCCAAGTTGTTTTTTAGCTGAGTTCATTAAAAAATGAAACAGCTGTACCAATAAAAAGTTTTATAGTAGAATCTCAGTAATTTGAAAAAAAAAAAACTACTTAAAATGAGAAGCTGACAAAAACCAAACCAATTTATTGATCTCATTTAATTCAACAAATGAAGAATTGTAACAAGGTTGTTCTTGAACCAAATATGTTTGATTGTAAAGTTGCAGATATGGATAAATATCCATAAAATACTAACATTTTGAGAACAGTTTGTCCAAACTTTCACCGTCTGAAAATGCAGCAGATGGCGAGGCGTAAAAGACGGAGGACTATCTAATCACAAAAACAAGAGGAGAGAACAACTCGAGGTTTGCTTAACCACAGGCTTAGCTTGACTTGTTTTAAATAAACACACAATCAAGCCCTCCAATCATCTTCCTTAACCCCAAAACAATTTTTTCCCCACAAGACTTATTGCATAAGGCGTCTAAGAACCACAGTGCTAATTAAGAAGGAAATTTTACCAATCCTTCAAGTCAGCACTGATATTCTCACTCACTCTACGCTATGCACACCCAGTCAGACACAAAAAAAAAATGTGATGAACCAGATCCTTCAGCTCAAAGGCTGTTACGATCCAACTCGTGTCATGGTGGTCTTCTTGTCGGAGAAAAAACTTCTTAGCAGGACCACCTGGCTGATGCTGACCACAAGCAGGATAAAGGCCTCTCCGATGGACCAGAAGGCGACACGGGTGTTCAGGTCCTCGGCCCGACTGCGTCCCTGGGCCTCACGGAGCCGGAAGTGCGTCTGATAGTCAATGACGGACTTCAGGGCCTCATGGATTGACACGCAGGCCGATTCCATCTGGGACAATAGAAGACGGATGGATTTAAAAGCTTTGATGTAGCAGGAGAGTTTTTCAAGACTGACAGTATGGCAGAAAAAAAATGAACTAATTAAACCCTGACATGAACGCATTTCAGGGTCATCATTCATCACTTGTGCAGCAAAAACTCTAAATCAGGTCAAATTTACAACAGTTTCACATTTTATCTCTTCAAATTAATCTCATGGATTTGATTGGGCACTCAAATCAGTTTAAGAAAAACAATAAAAAAGCAAAAACGTTTTATTAATATAATGCAAAAGCGGGCGGATTTGTTAGCTATACATCAAACACTTTCTCTTTTTGGTTCAATTTAGCCACAGTAACAATAAAGACGAAGGTCCAGAATATCAGTCGTACAGTACAAGCTTGACCTCTGGTCCCAACATTTTTGTTCACTTTGTTGGGTTTTTAAGAAAACCGAGCATAACTCAATAATAATGAACAACTTAATGCATTTTAAAGATGTTCGTCAAATATTTTCTTGAAAATGTATTTACTAAATGTTTTTTTACCATGTTAAATAAGATCTTTAAATAATACTAACAAAATATCGTGTCCCATTAACTTCTTAATATTCTGAGACACTCTTCTCTTACCGATCAAACTTCTACACATATTAGTCTACTATGGTGCATTGAAAATATTCTTAATGGTATGATGACAATTGTATATTCTTGTTGACAAGGTGTTTTTGAAATTTCAAAGTACTGATCCATTATCGTTCGTCCATGTCATCAACCGTTACAATCTGTGCTGCACATTAACAAACAACCCAAACACTTACTTGAGTGAGAGCGGTGACTCTGTTTTCATTAGGGAAGAGCGGAGGATCATCACCGACTTGGAAATCAAAGTAAACTGTCTTGTGCGTGAAGGTGGAGAACTCGTTGCTGAAGCAGAACTGGAATGTGCCGTTCTTTGCCGCTGTGAAGGTAAAGCTGTCATATTGCTTTTTCATCTCCTTGTACAGCGTAGTGCCGTCTGGGTCTTCCAGGCGGCAGTCTACATCGTAGTGGCCACCCGTTACAACCTAGGAGAACAAAAGGGATAAGGAAGACCATTGTGAGATTTACAGAAACAACAAAAAGGGCACTTTTAAGATTTAGTTATTTTTTCTGTATAAGATAGTGAAAAAAACTGAAGAAAACCGTTTTGAAACTATTTTTTGACATGTAGAACAAAAGGGAGGAATCTGCCACCTTTCATCAATATTCTAATAAACAATTTTCAGAGTAGGAGTGCATCTACATTCAGTAATCCATCAAACAGATTAGCTATCAAAACAGCTTCATATGTGAGTAGGCCCAATCTGAAAATATCTGCTAAAATTACGAATGTAGTCTTAGATATAGGTTTTGTTAACTTGTACAAAACAATGTCATGAACAAGAGATGTTACCCCAAACATCTAAATTTTGGCAGCTGCCAACAGGGGAGGATGCATGGTGCCATAGATAGCACGTGTGGACGAGATAGAGGTGGCTTACTGTTGTGAACCTTAACAAATTTTAAGTCTGTCTTTAATGTCTCACTTAATACCTAAAGGAAGACAAACCTATACAAATTGCTTTAACATGCAATTGATTTTTATGTATCCACAGTTTCCTGCAACCTAAACTAGGCAACATATTAGATTAGATAAAACGTTATTGATCCCTTTGGGGGGTTCCCTTAGGGATATTGGAGTACTGTTAAGCAATACAAAAAGATGTATAAAGCAGCAAACAGATTACAGATTTGTTTATGTAAATATATGTATATAAATAATAATAAGTATGTCCAGAATATTGCACCATGTATTGCACAAGTCTGTTTGTGTTATACGTTTTTTAAAGACAAGATGAGGTCCAGGAAGCAGAGTTAACAGTAACACTCTCCAGCTCTTTCCTCTGGTGTATTCTGGGTGTGATGCAGGATCTCCTACCGGTGGGATCTGTCTGGAAGACGCACAAAAAAAGGTGCCCAGGAGAAACCCGCCTTCCTGAACCCCAAAATCCTGATCTGGTTGTTAATTGTTGCAGTTTTAAATTTATGTTTATTTGTTGGTACTTTTAAGAAAACGATAAACACATTTTTAAGGATTTTCCTAAGTTCATAAAGGTGCACTGTCCATTTACAATTAAATGAAGTGAAACATTTAACTTTGTCACCTTCTTGTAAGAGCTGTCCCACTAATAACTTAAAATTCGCATGAAAGATTAAACGAATTGCCATTTATTTCTCTCTTTAACCAGAACTTCCCTCTGTCATATGCATTACTGGCTCAGAGGTCAGCAGTTCAGCTGTGCTTCTCTCCTAGATGAGACAACGAAAAGAGCTGATGTTGAAATTAACCCCATTTGCTTTATTTCTGGCTAAGTATTTCTGAAACAATCGATCAGTGATTGGCATACGGTCTATCTCTTCTAACTCCCAACATTCAAGGTTTCTTCATCTTCCAGAGGAGTCTTTTCTGTCATCAAATGAATGCCTATTAAGATGGATTGCTACAAAGTCAAATAACCTCATGCAACTACCTAGACTACTAAAGATAGAAAATATGTTATTGGACAGATTGGGAGAGAGGTATGAGATTGGGGCGGGCAACAACAAAGCCAAACAATGATGGCAATTTTCTGAACACAACTCAAAGAAACACAAAGCAATTCTGGGATTTCGTTCACAAACACCGTCCTAGTTTGACAGGTTACCTGAAACTCCAGTGTACACTTGGTGCCGATAATGATGTCCTCGTAAAAACACTGTTTGGCGTTGTCGGGAAGCTCGAAGGTAAGCTCGGAGCCCAGAACCAACCCGCAGAGCAGGTGGGCCCAAAACAGCTGCAGCAGAACCCGAAGCGACCGGAACATCCTGACCAGCGACAGCCAACAGCTACAAACTAAACACACAACACCCAACAGCAGATATAAAACCAAAACCTGCACAGTCGGTGACAAACAAAGGGATTTAACAACGATTAAAACAGACCCGGACGTTTATGTCGGCAGCTAGTGGTTAGCTTAAGGCTAACTAGCAACCTATCTCAGAAATGAATCTTAAAAACACAACACAGCTTTTAGTTTTCGAGGTTTTTCATTCAATGATAAACTCGTATTGTTTAATTATTAATTTAGAACGTAAAGTTAAACTTTAACCTAATAAACGCGTGTTTTAATTAAGTATTTTGTTGCAGTCGGAATCACCGACTCACCTAGTCTTCACCCGGATGTAACTAAAGCCACAGAACGCCTTGCAACCGTGAGACGCGATTGGCTGTCTTCGATAAAAAGCCCGCCTCCTTCCCAATTCCATTGGTCTACATGATAAAGGGTCGTGTCGTTGAGATCACGTGGTTGAGGTTCACCGACGGGCGAGCGGAACACTACGTCCCTCGCGACAGATTCCAACGTGGCTCTCACTGAGTTGACGGTTTTTACACCATTTCCTTCGGTGGGTTTTTCAAAGAAAGCTCAAAGAAGCGTTAAAGTTGATTTATTTCATATTTATCTAGCGTTTTTGCGAGATATGATTTTGTTTCAATTCTGCGCCACTGTAATTCGTTAATATCCATTTGTGAGTATTTGTGAGTCGTAAAGCAAGAGGGTAAATAAATAGAAAAATGACCACACAACCATTTTTACACAATGTTGTAATTGTACAGTCTCATTCCCATTTTTTTTTTCACCGTAGTGTAAATATACATTTTTCTATTTATCTTTACCTGCCTTCTGGTACATTTGACTTTCCTCACTGTGGGGAACTAACTATTGGTCTTGATTCTCAGACTGATTATTGTGCACAACCAATGTTTGTATGAACAGTCGAGAGAGGCTGCAGTGATCTGGTGGAAAAATTAACTCCAAAAATCAAAGGCCACAGCCATTTTATTTGCTTACAGCCAAAGTAAACAGAGACAGATAGATAGATCTACTAAGAAATAAGAAAAATGCTAAAAATTTAGTTTAATTCAAGATTGTGGATAAAAATCCTCTCAGTGGTGATGTTAACTTCTAAAGAAATGTTTTCAGCCTGGATTTAAAGTTGAGTTTGTTCTCCTGTCTTTTGGATTTTACAGGCCTTGTTACCTGATGTACATTGTAACCCTAAGTTTAGAAGGAGACGATTATCTGCAGTTCTGAGAGTCTGAAACAGTTTACGGCTTTAATAACTCATATATGTTTTGTTTTTTTGGCGCTTTTACACAAATTTAGCTGTAACAAATAACACTTTAAGATAATGCATACAAATTTGAGGTTAAAATAAAAAACTAAAATTCACAATCTTAAAAAAATGAAAATATGGATATAAAAAAAACATAAAAGTAGTGTATATTTGACAACAATATCTACAGAAAGTATTGTTGAACATATGTAACGAACAAACACAAATATTAATGTAAACTAGTCTACATGTGAATTAAAAAGTCTTATAATATAATATAACCTAATCATAACACAAACCCCACCCCTGCATGTTCTCATTCGAAACAGTTTAGCTGTGTGGCTACCTAGAACGTAATCTCGCGATATCTGGTACGGGAACTACACAGAAGGGAGGGCTGCATGGAGAGCTGAGACAAAACAAAGCCTCCACATTTCAACTAACAGGCGCTGGTCGCTTTTTAATTATTATTTTTATATATATATATAAATTAGCCAAAAGCAGATTTAACTCCTTTCTTCTTTTTAGTTGTTTCAAGTTAACGGCAATATTCGGTAAAATTTGCATGATGCCAAGCAGCACGTCTTTGTTGGAGGCCGACGAGGGAGAGTCCGAGCTCCCGCCGCCGCTCGTCCACGCTTTCGCCGGCATGGTGCTGGAGGAGAGGCCGGGCAGCCGGAGCCAGAACGCCGAGCAACAGGACGAAAGCGGCTCCTTCCACCGCCAGCTCTCCGCTGTATCGTGTTTCAGCCTCCTCGGTACCGTCCTGGACCTGAAGCCTCTCCCGCTGCGTCGGTCGCCCTCAGCGGATGAGGCGAACAAAAAGGTGGAGGACGAAGAGCCCGAGGGCGTAGCGGCCACCTCTTCTTCGGGCTCGTTGCTATCTAAGGCCCGCCGCCAGCAGCAGCTCCCGCCGGGGCCGAGCGGCGCAGCGATGGAGCCGCCGCAGGTCGAGACAGTGTTGCTGTACAAAGGAGACGAGCGGGACGAATGCGGCGGCGCGGTGATGCTCCCGCCCGGCGTGTACGGGGAGACGGGCTACGAGGCCGAGCATTCGCTGCTGAGCCGGAGAAGGAGCGTCAACACGACCGAGTGCGTGGCTGTTCCGAGCTCGGAGCACGTCGCCGAGATTGTGGGCAGGCAGGGTAAGCGCTTCCCCAGCATGGTTCGGTTGGTTTATGGGAATAAATTACTCATATTATTAATAAACTGTGTCGCATATGTTGTTTGTTTGGTAAAATAAACAATATGACGGTGAAAAAAGGTTATAAAAGTATTTTTTCGCGCTTTTCCATACAGCGCTGCTGAAGTTAGTGTTCGATTCAAGCCTGGGACGCTTTAGCAAAGGGACATTTCAACAAGGTCTGGATCAAAATGTAAATGTTTGTACCATATTACAGCTGTAATTAACTATATTTAATTTGGAACATATTTGATGTGTAAAAAAGCTCAAAATGGCACAATAGTTAAACTTAGTGGGTTGTTTTATTACTTTTAATAACTTGAAAGATACCGTCTTCAATGGCCAAATGGACATTTTTAACTAGAAATGTTTTAGTTAAAGACGGAATAGATGATGTAGAGGTTGGATCATGCTGTAAAGTTAAAACAAAAACTGTTTTTACTTTACATCAGTCTAGGGAGAAAAAAAATTAAGGCAACTATTTACAATGTGTTAAAAACCCAAAACGTTTACAATCTAAATGTTTTCTTTTTTGCATTAAATGTTAAACCTGGAGTGGGTCAAAGGTCATCTGTTTTTGTTGAAGTCAGTGGAGCAGTGTTTTATTGGAGTCTAACAAAAATCACAAGCCAGCTTCCGCGTTGTTTAGCTACGATGGTTAGAGTTAGCTTGAAGCTAACTTAGCTTGAAGCTAACTTAGCTTGAAGCTAACTTAGCTCTCAGTGCTAACTGGGTCAACACCACCCTGGCACAAGATCCTTTAAGAAAAAAGTTAACACATTAACTTCTTCCATGAACTAATTTCCCTAAGCATTGCGCGCATTTGACTCCCTAAATACTGAGGATGTTGTCTGTGGGCTTTGCTTACAATAAAAACAGCCTCAGCCGAATTTAGCCGTCTTTGCTTGGTCTGGGAGCAAGAAAAGAAAGCAGAGCTGGTCACCATTGCTGTGCCACATCAGCTGTGGTAGCTTTAGCCTTTCTCTTTGCTCGTTATTGATGCCTTGCGTCTTAGAGTTGTAACCTAAAATACATTTGGTTTAATGTAAGACTCTCCTCCTCCTATACCCTTTGTGTGGGAGTCTGCATAAGCTAGCTGTAGCATGAGCTGGCTGGTTGTTATGTAGTGTTTTAGATCAGATGGGGGAGGGAGCACGGTGTCGACAACAACAGGAAATGGCTCTGGTAATAATAATGGACTCTAGACCGCTGCTAAAAGGAATATTGAATTCATAGGCCTACTTGTATGTAGATATAATGGCTGGAAAGACTGCAACCCTAAGCAAAGTTGAGTCTGAGAATAACTTTTGTTAGTGGTTCTAAAACTGTTTTATGCTTTCTAAAAAAGTGTTTTCCAGTCTGAATTAGTATTAAAAAACGGGAGTAAATACTATATTATATACACCTTATTTCTTTCCTTGCTTGGCCTGCATTCAGTTTGTCCCTTATTACTTTCTTTCTACTCCCTTATTTATTTATTTAATCAACCCTGATTTTGTTGCACCATTCGGTCCTTTAATAATTTGTTTTGTCTTTCTTTCTCTTTCTATTTATTTATCTTTTAATTCTTTCATTATTTCATTCTTCACTGTCTCTTTACTTACTCAGTTACCCATTTAGATCAAAACTTTCTAGATTCTATGTAAGACACTTACATAGTTTTACTTTCCAAACTTAGATAGATTTTGTTGTGTAGAAAATGTGAAACACAAATATTTTTGATGAATGATAAAGGTCTCAGCTGAAATTAAAATAAACCGTTTAGTTAGTTCAGTTCTTAACCTCTCCCTAACGGCATAGTATTTCTGTATAATAAAACACTTTTTAAAAGCCACCCCATGGATAAAACATCTTCACGTCGATATTTTTGAAAGGTTTTCAGACTTGAGATTTGTCTTCATTTTGTCTCATTGTCCCCCCCAGGCTGTAAGATCAAGGCTCTTCGAGCCAAGACAAACACCTACATCAAGACGCCCGTGAGGGGAGAGCAGCCCGCCTTCGTCGTGACGGGCCGAAAAGAAGACGTGGCCATGGCTAAGAGGGAGATCCTGTCAGCAGCCGAGCACTTCTCCCTGATCAGAGCCTCCAGGAACAAGACGGGCCCTCTGTCTGCTGTGACCGGCTTAGGGGCCCCTACTCTGCCTGGGCAGACAACCATCCAGGTTGGCTATGCAGCTATTTATGAAGTCATTCTCCGGCATCATGTTTTTTTGTAAAAGTTTCTTACATTAAAAAGGGGGTTATATTTATTTGCGTTTATTTTGCCCCATCAGGTTCGGGTTCCATATCGCGTCGTTGGACTGGTTGTTGGCCCCAAAGGTGAGTCGATCCGGTGTTATAAAGCAGCTGCCATGCATCAGGTTTTCAAGTGATTCAAAAAAAACACTGCCCTGTTCTGCCCTTAGTTATCCTGAGTTTGTTCTCGGTGTTTACTCATCCTAACATCACGGTGCTCTATCGCTCAGGAGGTTATAAGTGAAACTGATCTTTAAGCAATTCCCATTAAGCTAAATAAATGAGATAAGGACAGTTACAAGTCCAAATCTTGCTTATTTTAAGGATATTTTTACTTAATGTAAACTTGGAAGGATTCTGGGTCTATTTCAAGACATCTGGTTATTTTCATTTTTTTACCTGTTGCCCCTTTTAAAAAAGGTTTCTGTCTTCAGGCTGGATTTTAGTGTTTTGCACATCATCCAGGTGAGTCATCCGAGCAGCTTACAGTTCAAAGCTATAATTATTACACAGCTGGGTTTCTTTAAAGCCAGGGGTTATTATAATCATCACCACCATCTGAAGGAGAGTAATTACGGACTATATAGGGCGTTTTGCAGAGTTTTCATGTTACAGTGTTTGTGGTTTTGTCATGTTTTCCAGCTACAGTTTGAAAGGTTTGTTTTTCATCCAGACTTCTCTACAGTATTAGTGCTTTATTTTGTTTGTTTGTGTATTATTCTGGGGAGTTTTGTACACCTTTTTAATGCATTTTCCTATTTTATTTGTTTAGGGTTTAAGACTTTGTTTTATTTAATCTTAATTTTGTTAGTTGTTCATTCCATGGAAAATTAAATAAACCAAAATCTAAAACAAAGGGGATTTTAAGTGACTTTGAACACAGCGTGGTTATTCGTCTCAGAAACTGCTGATTTGAGGGGATATATAAGCATCCTTGAGGTTTGCATAGAATGGTCTGGAAAAGATCAAATATCCACAGAGTAGAAGGACGAAAATGGCTTGTTCACGCAGAGGGGAATGAGCAGATTGGTTTGGAATGATTAAAAGGAAACGGAGGTTCAAATAATCATTCCTTCCTATTAACGTGAACTCAATACCTTCACAGCACATTGAAACCCTTGAGCAGATGAGGTACGGTAGCAGAAGAGAGCGGGATGTGCCGCTACTGTTGGCTAAAGACAGGAAACCGAGGCTAGCATCACCAAAATTACTTAATAATGCAATACAAAAATCACTTCCTGGTCTGATGAACCCACATTTCCACAGCTCCTACATTAAAGAGGAAAGGTCAGATGGGTTTAAATATGACAGTATGAATCCACCCTGCCTTGATGAGCAGATTCAGCTTGTCGTGGTCAATAAATAACATATTTGTAAATCAAATAAAGGTCCAAGACATTTCCAAAAACAGACCTTTTTGTTTGTAATCTTTCCCTCAGGAGCGACCATCAAACGCATTCAGCAGCAGACCCACACGTACATTGTGACACCAAGTCGTGACAAGGAGCCCGTGTTTGAGGTCACAGGGATGCCGGAGAACGTCGACCGAGCGAGGGAGGAGATCGAGGCGCACATCGCCCTGCGCACCGGCAACTGCGGCAGCGTCGAGGCTCCAGGCGTGGACAACAGCGATTTCCAGTTTAACGGGACGGACGTCAGTTTCGACACATCGCTTGCAAACCCCGTCGGTCTGGGGGAGGCCGGGTGGCTGCAAGCTGGGGCGTCCTCGCCAGGCGGCGGGAGCCTGCTGCCGGTCAGCATCAACGGTACTCAGCGGGTCAATAGCAATATCAGCAACGCCGTCAGGATGTCTTCCACCTACCGCAACGACAGCTCCAGCTCCCTGGGCAGCGGCTCCAGCTCAGCTGACTCCTTCTACGGCGGAGGGAACGGGAACCGGATGGCCGACTTCAGCCCCACCTTCCCCTTCAACGCAAACAACAACAACAACAACAACAACAGCAGTACGAGCAGCAGCAGCACAAGTTTCTGGTTTGGCGACAGTCTTCTCAGCGTGGGGTCCGAAGAGCTCTTCAGCCTGGGAGGTGGAGGCTCCTCCTCCGGATTCGAGCCGTTGACCATTTCCACTGCCCATACCTCGCAGCCCGCCCCACCGCTGCACATCTGGAGCCCCTTCATGGACCAACCGTCCCTTCAGGCCGTTGACTCTGTGCAGTCCCAGGTAAGTGCTTGTGCAGACAACGAACAGGACCTTAAACTGGCTTAGATTCAATGTTTTTTTGGACTGCTCCTGTAAATTTCCACAGACCAGCCAGCCCGGCACCCCCCGCCTCTCTCCAACCTTTCCTGGGACCGACGCCTTGGAGCACCCTCAGGCACAGCGTGTTCAACAAAGGGCTTTCGGCTCGGCCGGAACCCTCGACACCCACAGGATCCCCTCCTACAGCTCGGGATTCTCCTCCTCCGGCGAGAGCACCACCTCCTCCTCGCCTCCCGAGTCCTTCTTCTCCTACAGACCAGGGCTCGGGTCGTCCGGCAGGGGCCAGGAGATATGCATCCAGTGCATTGATAACCAGGTGGTCGCCGCCCTGGTTCCCTGCGGCCACAACCTGTTCTGTATCGATTGTGCCACACAGATCTGCCAGGGCCCGGAGGCCGTGTGCCCAGTGTGCCTGTCCCCGGCTACACAGGCCGTCCAGCTGCGCAATATTTGATTATTTTTAATACATTTTTTTCCCTGATGCGTCTGGCTCGTAAAAACCAAGACCCCCAAATCATCGTCTAGTTATGTCCTTGCCACTGCCTTTTCTAGGCTGATGTTAATTTGACAAAGGTGCAGAGAGAAGGTGAAGCGGGGAAAGGAAGGGTGTTAATTTAGGGCACAGGTTTTGCTGCTGAGCCCGTTCTTGTGCCTGCTATTGTGAAGTCTTCTTGATATAGTAACAGGAGGGTTGGACGCCATCTATGTAGCATTGGGAGGGTTGGGAATATATAAATTTTATTTTTCCCTCATCCTAATTTTTAATTTTTTTTTTTGCTTTTCTTGAAGTAAACAAACAAATCTCTTCCTTCTTATGATTTTATTTTTTTACACCGAAGTATATCAGAAAAAAAAATTGGCTTTTGGATCAATGCTTTATTTTTTTAAATATTTTTCAACATCTCAGACGTTTTATCCCAGAAGGAAACTCTTGTTTTTGCTTACAGGCAGACTTCATATCAGTTAAAAGTTTAATACTAAGTGAAGGCGCTGGAACCGAGGCAGATTTCTCCGTTGTCTACTTCTTGTAAAGGGAACACGGTTTACGTCCAAAATTTTGAATCAATTTTTGTTTTTCATACATTTATAGGTATGAAGACACTCCCAATAATCGTCTCTAAAACTAAATGGGTCAAACCTATAACTGGAAAGTTTCCACACTCCATAACCAATCCATTTTATTTTTAGGCCACTTGGATGGTCGGCTTCTGCTTTCCTTCCCCGTTACACTTTAACCAGTTTAGTGTAAATTCGTGCCTGAATCCCAAAACGAGGGAGGCGAGTGGTTTTAGCTGACATGGTGTTGCTCTGTTTTTAATTAATCTTGTGACCTTTTTTTAAATTATTTTGGAAAGCCTTTAATTACCATCACTACACAATATTTAAATGAAAATCCTGATCTCTGGTTAAAGGAACACAAACTGACAGGCAGAAGTAGTAACGCATTTGTTTCCTAAATGAATCTTGATAGAAAAAAACAAAGGTTAAGGCTGTTTCGTACTTTTTCTTTCCTCTTGTTATAGTTTTGTTTACATCTTCATATAGGGAAACCATGTGCAGGTTTCAACTTAGAAGGCTAGTCTCCTCTTTTGTAACATTCCTCCGTCGTTCTTAACAGAAATACCACTTGGGAGCAAAACTGGCAGATGTCTAGTTTAAATCTTGAACAAATCCCAGTGAACTGGCTGCTTAGGTTGTACTTATTTAGTTTTTTTGTTTAAGCCATCTCATTGACTTGAATGTTGATTTACTCGGGGAGGGGGCCCTCCATCCCACAGCTGTCCGCTTGGTTCCACTGAGATGTGAAATGGAGATGAAGGTGATCCGGAACTGGTGTTTTTTTTATTTTGTTACTTTATGTTATCTTAAGCATCTCTTCGCCCGGCCTATGCAAAAAAATAAATAAATCATCTCAGTATTTGATCCAGTCTTGGAAGAAGTAGGTAGAGACAGCAAGAAATACAGTTGCCCTGCAAAAGACATTCAACCTTTTCACATTTTCTCATATAAGATCTACAAATTTCAGTTTGGGTTTATTCCCCTAAATTGCACATAATGTGTTTTTGTATTCAGCCCTCTAGTGTCGACCCTTCAAGTGTTCAAACATCTGCAGACTAAAACAGCCCAAGCTCGTTGAATTAGTCCCAACTGCAGAATCTCTGTTGGATTAAGATGACTGGCCCATTCGTATTGCTGTTTGGTTTATAATCTGAAGCATTCTCACGTAGTTTTAGCCATTAGTTTAGCAGGATGGTTAACCTCGGTTTTCGAGTTTTTAAAAGCTGGCAGTTTTCCCTTCAATGTTCTTCCTGTTCTGCGGCTCCGTGTATTTCAGACCAGACTTTCTGTTCCTGTTGAAGGAAATCGTCCCCACAGCATGATGCTGCTGTTATAATAATTCTTTCTGGTTATGGTGTTTTGACTTTTTCATGTGGAGGGAAAAATGTTAGTTCTGGTTCCTGTTTGGCAGAATCGCTTTGCTGAACTTGTTTGACAGCTTCTGAACGCCTGGTTTGTCATGCTCAGATTGAAGCTTAGATTGGTGCCGTTTTCCCGTTGACATATCTTGTTCGTCTCTGCAGCTCCTCCAGAGTCACCAAGGACCAGCTGGCTGCTGCATGAAACAATCCTCCGCTTGATCAGGAGGTTAGTCTTTGAAGAGGCTCCAAAGAACCAAAGTTTACACAGGACAGCTTTATTTAGACAGAGGTTCAACTGCACAGATGTCATATTTGCCAGTCGTCTTTTAGGAACTGTTGATTCTCTTCAGTAATGTCAGATTTAGCGGGGGCTGAATACAAAAGGTTATTGTTACAGAAAACTAACGTTTGTCTCCTTGCCTCCTTTATTCCTTCACCACTTTGCACAACTTTCTGTTGATCTTTCCCTGAAAATCACAACATGACGATATGTGAAAACCTTTTAATAGTCATTAACACTTTTGCAAGGCACTAAAAAGTATTGTTTTTGTTCCTTTCTGCTCCGTTTTAGTTGGGGTTCAAGTTTAACCTCTCCCCGTAAGTGAACATTTTCCATATTTCCCGCTCAGTTTATGTCCTCGCAGTTTTGTGCACTACTAAGCACAACGCTGTCACACTATTGAGCGGTTTAGATGAACACATTCTCACTTCTTCCATGCGTTGTTTTTTATTTATTTTTATTTTCTTCCATCATTCTAAAAAAAGGTACGTTCATGTGTGAAATCATCTCAAGTATTAGCTTTAAACACCCGCTGTCCTTTGGCTCTCGCGAGACTGGATCGATTCGGACTGGAACAGAAGCAGCGAGGGGAACGAGCTGGAGCAATTTCACTACATAAGGTCAATTCCGTTGCTTTCTTTTGTTCGTGGACGTTGGAACGCAGTCCCTCCAGCATTCCGCCTTTAAAAACCAGTATTTCGGATCCATCAACCCAAAAACTCCTCTTAAGCATCCTCCTCTCTTCATGAACCAAACACCCCAAAGTGCAAAAAAAACAAAGAAATCTCACCTCATCTGGTTCTTGTTTCTACTATCCGTCCCAGGTGTTTTATTTCTCTCGCCGTTTACAAAGGATTCATCTTTAGTATAATTTACTTTCCGTCAGAGGGAATGCAATACAGATCGGCCCTCGGATTATCCACATGAACCTATTGACTTTTCTCTCTCTCTCTCGTGTGTATTATATAAAAATTACTGTTAATGACTGAGAAATATACAGAACTTATTTTTTATTTTGTTACATTTCTTATATATATATATATATATATATATATATATATATATATATATATATATATATATA
>JAVLVB010000003.1:864602-874783 GCA_032876305.1 Orestias chungarensis
TGCTTGTAGTCTAGTTAGTTTACAGTATCGACGATGATCAATAGTATCGATAGCTGCCGTTAAGCCTAGTCGAAAGTGGAATGTGCATCACGAGCATGTCTTCGTTATTTGCCGCCATTGTGGATCTTCACGGCAACTGTAAGAAAAACAAAGGCCAAGGATTCGAGCTGCCTGTCATGTCTGTACGCCACCGAAATTAAGAACGGTGTCCTATTAAGATGTATCTTCGATTATCTATCTCTAAATACATATTGTTGGAAGCTGTACCGACGGTTCAAAGTATTTGCTGATTTAACTACACGTTTTTTGTTATGTATATGTGTAGGAGGAGTCTTAAGGCATATAAATTCTTCAAATTAAGTCAGGAGTTTAAAGCAGACTATATTTTATAATGGCCTTTTAAGTTATTGCGGCCAAAAGCACTGATATTATATATTTGCTGTAAAGAGAATTTTAAGAGTTTTATTTTTCTGATATTAAAGTTACGTAATAAAGACGGTTTCATTTTAAAGCCACTTGGGATTGTTGTCGTTTCTTTTTGGATGTTTTGTCGCTTTTGTGACACTTTTGTTCGTCGTCTGTCAGGTTCGAGGTTCTGCTAAGATGCTTGTTTCTGAGCTTTAGCAAAGACCAAGACTCTAAAGGGTACTACACTCTTAAAAGTTATGTGTTCAATTTGAGCATTACCTAAGATGATTTAATAAATAAGATCCCATCTAGTAAACCAGGTTTTAATTCGGTCAGTACTACAGTCTTTGGGATTTTCCCAACTTGACATCCATCCAGCTCTTCCTTAGACGAGATCCAATTGTCCAGCAATCAGAATTTTCATTTTTCCAGTCGTTCTATCACTGCTAACCCATCCCAATCTTCTTTATCATCTCTATTCATCTTCAACTTTTTTACAAATTCACCGTTTTTATCTGTTTTTACCTCATTATCCATCAGTTTTCCTGTTTTATTCAGGTTTGTTAGTCTAAACTTTAATGTTTTTAAGTGTTTTTATGCATTCATTTTTACATTTTTTGTTCCCTGCCCTCTAATCTTTTTATTTGCATGTTCCAAACTGTAAATATAACTGCTTAAATGATCACTGCCTTAAACTCAAATCAAATCATTGTGTTTACTCAAACAATTCAGAGAAATGTTCATTCTATAAAAATATAGAGTTGGACAATACATATATTTTTTTTAAATTACTTTGATAGCCCAAGTAAAAGAAGAAACTTACGGGAAATAGTCAAATTTTCTCATCTCAACGTCAATACCATTTCCTGTGTTGAGTAAAACACCTATAGTTTACGTTCATAGTGTTGCCTAATGCCTTTTTAAATTAAATTCTAAATAACATCTGTTTAAACATTGGCAGAAACTGCAGTAAATGCAACATCTGCTAGGTATGAAATTCCTGATCAGGGAAATCCCAATCTGCAGAACTGCTAACGTTGCTCCAGCAGACCTGAATCAAGCGAGTTGTTACCAGACGTCTGCAGAGGCCGACTGACTCCAGTGTTTTGCAGCAGAGATGCATCTTAAAGGTGCAGGGTGGTAGTTTTTCAGGATTTTTGTTCCGGATTGTTCATATTTAAAATCATTACATATATGCACAATAGTTTAGTCGCTAATACACACACATATGTATATCTATATATGTATATATACACATATATGCACAATAGTCTAGTCGCTAACACACACACATATGTATATCTATATATGTATATATACATACGTGTGTGTGTATATATATGTATATCTATATATGTATATATATATATACCATTAAAGTGAAGCAGGTTTTAGCTCACAAATGCAATTGATGGATAAAACGTTAAAAATATATATTGTGGTCTAATCCTGATTCTTATGATCGACTGAGTTTTTAAGAGCAAAATTTTAGTTTTAGAAATTAAACCACCTCAATCATTTGATTTTGATCGTCATAATGATCTCTTTTGGTGAAGCTGTTAATATTTAACTTGAAATACATTATAAACTAACTAGAGAGATTCAATGTTAGTATTTATACAATTTTTAAATTTACTGCTGCATTTTTAAAATGTTCTTTGTTGAACCATTCTTATAGCTGAGTGTTTTTTGCTGTTGGTTACATAACTCCCACACGTACGATTATCACAGAAAAATAACGCTTTCCTCCCCATTTAATGCAATTATCTAGGGAACATAAGCAAACACAGGCATGCTCACTTAGTGAGATGATATGAAATACAAATGGATGCATTATTTTTAATGGGGTGTCGCTGGAGCTTTAATCTGTGACAAAACAAACAGGACACCATATAGAGAACACTATGTTTAATTGTCTCAAATAAGAAATACAGGTGAAATTAGATCTGTATATAGTAGTCAACATTTACTCACACGAGCTGTCTGCTACAATAACTGCAAGTCATATAAAATAAAAAAGATTTCCACTTCAAAAGTACATTTATGGATTCAGTTTAGTATTTACTTTCTAGGAAATTCTTTCAAATTAACAACCTGGACTCAAAACTCGACTGCGACGGGTTTTTCATCGTCTGATATCAAGAACTCGGATGAAGATTTCTGCTCAACGAACCTGTTAAAAGTCAGAGATCGACGTCGGCGAAGGTGGAAAACATCAAGGACCAAAAGTGCCTGAGATCATTTACATAAAACAAACAAAAACTTTGTTATTTAAAGATGCCCAGATTGTAACCAAAAATGATTATACGTTTAAACTGGAACTTACATGTTACAATTATATAGTCTTTGAATATATGTGTGTGTATTGAACTTCTACATTATACATTTATTTCATATAGTTTTAAAATTATTGATAAATAACTAAGGCATTACTTAATTTATGCATAGAATCAAGTCATTTTTGGCCCTTGATAAAATGAGAAAAAAAACTTGAGCATTTTGACAAAAACAACAAAAAAATGAGTCAAACATTTAGTTTTAAAATAAATCATTAATATTTAACAAAAAAATAACTTTACTCTAAACCTTACAGCAGCCACGCTTTCTGACCGATACATTCATACAAAAAAAAACAGGTGTCTTAGTGTTAGCTACTGTTTGACCTGAATAACTTTTTTCTTCTGTTCGTAATCTTTAACTTGCTAAAAAAAAAAAAACATTCGTTGTTTTAATTACAGCTAAAGTGCTACAAATAAACCACAAAGCGTACGAAAAATTTAAAAACAAGAGTAAATTTGTTAAATTTGCCGGACTTTAAAGAACAACCCAGGATAAACCTGGAAGGAGTGCAGCCCTCACTTTTCTCAGGAATCCCAATCCTCCAGTCACATGCGACAAGAAACGGATTAAAACGAGAACTTAGTGGACTTTCCTCCGTTTAATGTTTAACCAAGATTTCTTTGTTTGTCTTTTCTTCGAAATTGTAACTTTAGATAAGCCTGAATCTTTGTACTGAGAACATCAACCAACCTGTTCTCTGCTTGATTGTCTTACTTCTTTTGAGACGGTTTTTTGTTTGTGGTGGCATAAAGTAGACTTTGCTTTTTAAAATTAGCATCCATGACTAAAACGGACAATAGGTGAGAAACACGGGGCTTACTTGTGAGCTGTTTTTGAGGGAATCTGACGGTGAAACAAAGAAAACAGGTCAGAGATGAAGTTGTGGAGAAGTTTAAGGCATGGTTAGCTTCCAAAATACCTCCCAGATTATAGTTTTAACATTTGTAATATCACGAATAAAAACAACTAAGGCTGTTGGCCTGATGTGACAAGCTCTACAAGAACAGCAATAACAGAGATGCTCAAGCTCAGTTTGGATAAACCACAGAGCTCCCGAAATCTGACCTGTTCATGAATCTGGTCTTTACCATATTCATGCTTTAAAATAGCCTAGTCAAAGTAGTTACTCAGTGGGGCCGAATATGAATGCAGGGCAAATTTGCAGCCTTGAAAACCAGTGAAATACAAAAATGTTTAGTCAAAATCTGCCAAAACCAACATAAGTGACTTCAGAATGAATGTGATTTTGTGTCTATTTTAAAAAAATACTCCTGGTGGGTTAAACTTAAAAACACACAGCAGGAGTTCAACTCTTCGTCTCTTATCTGGTTTATCAGAGAAGACAGAAGCAAAGACTTGATGTTTTTTTTTTTTTTCAGCACAGATCTAAAAACAAACACAAAAAAACTAAAAAGAAAACCCAGAACCAAACAGCTGACCTGGACATGTCCAGACAGGTCTGTCGCTGCATCAGATATTCGTTTCTTGGCTGCCAGGCCTTTTTCTGTGACTGCGATGAAAAGATCATGTTCATGGCGACAGATTTAGAGCCACTGTCACTAAAACTGACTCAAAACCAAAACAAAAAAAAACGGTCAGTAGCTGTCGTTCCAGTTCAAAACAATCCGGTCCTTTATGTGCATTATTTATATATATAGGTTTAGTTATCCGTCTTAAAGTTAAAGCCATGCATTAGACGTAGTTTTAACTGATGGCTTCGGCTATTGTTAGTGCCACGAGAGACGGCTGGAGCCACGGTGCACAAGGACGCCTCAAATACACCTGAAAACCTGGAGTTCGTTCAGGAAGACTTCTCACGGCCCCCGTGTGTTCGGGCGAGGAACTGCAGCCCTCAGTCCAGCGGCTGGGGATCTGCTATAGGCATAGTGTGAAGAACCTCGTCCAGCAGCTGCAGGGCTCTGTGCAGGTGGATCTCAATCCAGCACGGCGTCTCCTTGATGCTCTGCCTGGGGTAGTCTGGCCCCCAGCCTTTGACGAAGCTCATCCTGAGGATGCACAGCCGCCGAAGGTCGTCGACCCCGATGCCGGCGGCAGCGGACAGACCTGGGAGGAGAGGAGGGCAGGGTGAGTGGCAGGTGGCGGGACGCTCCATTCAAAACTGATACGTCTGATCAGGCAAGCCCAAAGCTAAAGCTTTTTAATGAAGTGGCGATATGTTTTACTTTCAGCTTCAGTCTAGTGAAGCCCAACTGTTGCCTCTATATACAAAACTGTGGACAACGAAATGATGTATTCCTTTTTTTTTTTTTTTTACACATACGTCTCTGTGCCTCAAAACACTATGTACGTTTCAATTGAGTTCAGCAATTTACCTCATAAAAGTAACAACATTTCTTATTTAGGTTTAATTACAGTTTTGATGCTTGTGAACAAAACATAACCCAAATGTTTTAGTATGAAGAGAATATTTCTATAATTTCTTTCCGACTCTACCTCTGACTCTGAGTAATGAACCTAAAAATCACGAGTTTCTCTTTTTTTAGACTGATCGTTGAGGAGAATCAGGATCTATTCGACATTGATCCTGTCTATAAAACTGACTTCCATGCTGCGTGTGTGAAAGTTAAAATTTCCGGCCAGCCGCCGTATCTCACTGATAGCTGGAGCTATTCCTCCGACGGATCCCGGACCGGGTATGTTCCCCGCCACCGCTGCCGCCTGTGCAGCCGCTGCCGCCTGAGCCGTGGCGGCCTGCTGCTGCATCTGCCTGTGGCACTGACGGAGGTCAAACACCTGCAGGGACAGGTAACGCTCTGAATACAAAACAAAACAGAAAAAACACTGACCGTGAGATCAAAAGCGCGAGGTGGAAGCCCGCGACCTCACCTTGATGCAAGCGCTGGGGTAGATCTTGTGGACAGCATCTCCTGGCGCTCGGCCCGCTTCCCTGTCCAGGTAGTAACTCTGAACAAACACGGCGTGGTCACTGAGGCATCGGACCCACACGTCTCCCTCGCCCTTACACTCCAGCTGAACGCCTTTACCGATGTGAAGCCTGAAGACGATAAAAAGAAACGACACGTCTAACAGAGTCTTCAAAACTGTTATTCATGTCACAATAAACCTCCAAAAGTCATTGAGTTCAATTTTATTTCTACCTTTTACACAAATAAAAACATAAAGTGCTTGACAAAACAACGATAAAATAATCAATTCAGTTTATTTTCATAGTGATAATATTTAAAACGCGCGTCGTATCATAGATTCAAATGATGGATCAGTTCACCACATTTTGTTGATTCTTCAAATCAGTTTGAAAAACTTTCTAACCTAAAAAATCGAACACAAACTAAAAGTTCTTCATCTTTTCCATTTTTTTTTTTTTTAATATAGGTAGAAAAGTTCACCAAAGATGTATGGCTGTAAATATAAACCATGAGTGGACAGCAGAATGGAAGAAAGGAAGCACACAAGACTAAAATAAATCAACTGGACATTTGGAAAGAAGTGAAGGACACAAGGACGAAAGGAAGGACATTGCATTCAGACAATAAACAAAAATGTAATATTTTGCCCGACTCTTGATTTTTCCAAAACGTTTAAGCACCTATAAACGCACTGATATCGTATTTCTAAACTTTTCTAG
The DNA here is from genome assembly GCA_032876305.1 of Orestias chungarensis. NCBI lineage: Eukaryota > Metazoa > Chordata > Actinopteri > Cyprinodontiformes > Cyprinodontidae > Orestias > Orestias chungarensis. Next base: position 870,958 of record JAVLVB010000003.1, read on the forward strand.
GATGTTAATGAGCGTATCTGCACTCATCCCCAGTCGGCCGTCTCACCTCGCTCTCTCGATGGCCTCGGTACGGTGGACGTTACTGAGCTGGCCCAGGCAGAAGCGGTCCCCGCCGGAGGGATCAACGTAGCCGTCCACGGTCACGACGGGGCAGGAGAACGGCACCTTGAATGTCTCCCCGACTTGAACGTCCATCTCAAAATAAGCAATGGAGCACCAGTAGTCAGGAGCTGCAGGAGGGGACAGATCACAGAGTTTAGATGGATACAACTGAATTCTCTTTGTTTTAGCGTTAATGTAAAGAAAATGTACCAGAGCAGCTTGTCTGAATTCGTACCTGGATGATTGGATATAGGAGGCTGAAAGGCGAGCTCGTTGTGCACTGGCCCTGAAAGGAGAAGAAACACACAGCCACACCCCAGTTTAACAAATATATAGTTAATTATGACACAAATTGACTAGTTAGAGCAAAGCCTTTAGTTTAAAACCCACAGTAGTGTGTTGGATGGGGCATCGGAGGGTGGTGCTGCAGATGGCCGTTGGTGTGGTGAGGTATGGTGGGGGAGAAACCGCTGTTCCTGCACCAGCTGGAGCCGGCGGCTGACCGGAAAACAGACGGATATGGAAAATATAGATTCACACGCAGACTTGGGGGAAAAGCTTCACACCGTCTTGCTACCTGATCCTGTGGGGATGGCGGGAAAAGACTGAGCAGAGGCGGACGTGGACGCCTCTGCAGGTGTAAGCAGGCTCGGCGGTGGGTACGACTCGGACTGAGGCGGGCGGCCGCTGGATGGCGGGTGCTGGACGGTCTGGAGCGAGTGTCCCCCGTCCACGGCGGGAAGGCTCGGAGGCCTGTCGTAGTCGTACTCGTCTTTCACGATCAGCGAGGAGCCGGGGCCTGAGCCGGTCAGGGTGAGTCCAGAAAGGTCTGCAGAGCCGAACAGGAGGTCAGCACAGAGGGAAGTTTAAGTCACTGAGGACAACTGCTGTTTCCACACGGACATAGGATGAAGATCGACCACTTTGGGCTTTTAATGATTCATACGAATTCTTTTCCGGGATGAAATTAAGACTAACGTTAACAACTTTACATTCTTAAAACCAAGGGTTTCATGATATGGATAAAACATTTTATGATGATATTTTGTTCTACTGCCATGATAAAGTAGTGACTGTAGTCCCAATTCTGCTATTGAAAAACATAAAATAGGTTTCTTTATTACGGCCGTTACGTAAAGAAGTTGGATTTCTATCACTAAACTGCACACATTAATCGCATGTAATCAAACTTGTTTCATTTATCATCGCTCTAACAGAACAAACAGAGAGCAGAAAGAAAAAAAATCATTGTGACCATAAATCAGCATTGTTATCGTGACAAGAATTGTGTCGATCCTAAAACTTGCTTTAAAATGGTAAAAGTTTATTTACAGAACATGAATGGAGGTTTTAAAAAACCTCTGACTGGAACTGTATTTTTGGACTCTTTAAGTGATTTTTTTGTTTGTTTTCAGTGAGTTAAAACAAATCTCACCAATGCCGGGAGAGACGACTCGTTCGTAGTGATAGGGATTCACACACACGCTGTCACACTTCAGATCGAACGCGAACTGGCAGTACTTCACTTGCTTCAGCTCGTTCTTGTGCAGGTCCGGCCATCGCCACAGCCGAGCGTAGATCACGTGGGGGAAGCCTTTACGGCCCGCCACCTGAGAACAACACGGTTACTTCGGAAAAATATCAGACGATAGCCGACAAATTAGTTTTAACTGCACGGTTCCGGTCCAGCACCTGTAGCCGTCCGTCCAGAGTCCTCTGAATGGTCACGCACTTGCTCGGGTGGGCGCCGTTCGTGGTGATGGCCGTGATGAGCGAGTCCAGCTCGTCCTTTTTCTCCTTCAGCTTTTTCACCAGGCTCTCGATGGCCCGCTTGGCGAACGTCTCGCTCTCGCCGCCCTGCCGGTGACACATCAGGCTGTGCACGATGCTCAGGCAGGCGTCGTTACTGGTGGGCGTGTTGGAGATGGACATTTCTTTGGTTTCCGCTGCGGCACCTGAGCATGAACAGAAGTCGATCGGGGCCTCGTGTTGGCAGCTTCACATCGTCGTCCGAACTTTTCACAAGCAAGACGAACGAAACTGATCCAACGTAAATGTTCTGGATGGTTGTGTGAACTCGATCTACTGGGAGAAGAGATTGTGTAATTAAAACAAATTTACAGAAACTTAAGAGGTTATTAGTCTGTTATCGGATCTCATTAGTAAAGCAGGAATGTTTAAATTATTCAGTCAGGTTTGGTGTTGCTTAATGAAATAACTTTATTAGGCCTGCATAATATTGCAACGAAGAAACCAGGAGCCCTTTTCTTCTTTCTTATATTTTCTTCCTACTCTGTTGACTTTTTCCATATGCCACTTTAGCTTCTGGTGTGAACTTTTACTGCTACAGGATAAATATGGCATCAGCATGAAAAACAAAGCTTACAAAATCATAAAATATGTTATCCAACAAGCGTTAGGAGCTCAACTTACCTTTGCAATATGATATTGTAATATTGTGCAGTCCTAAACTCTATAATATAATATAGTTTTTTTTTTGTTTAGAATATTATATTTGCCCATCACTTTCCTGTAAACTACATCATGCCTAAAGTTTACATTTCAGTTCAACTTAATTGCAGCAAAGGTCTTAATTTGGTTCTGGTTCGGCAAGAATGCTATCAAATGTACACATAAGTGGTTTATGCAAAAACTTAAAAGATAATATAAGTGAAATTAACAGATTTGTTTTGGAGTCCAGGCGGCATGCAGAAGGTAAGGGTGCTTTACTGCAACACTTCTGTCATTTACAAGAGAAACCAGGAAAAGTCTGGCTCAACGTCCAATAAACGATGACGACGGGACAATCTGGAGGTGAAGGGGTTTGAGGTTGTTTTTGTTGCTGAGCTAAACCTAAAGTTGCGGCTGTCGTGCCAGTTTGTTTCCCAGTGGCGCCAGTCTGGCTGGAGTTTGGTCGGGAAGGAGGAAAAAGTTGCTGCAAACAACAACTGTTTACAGGATGAGAGGAACTGTTCCCTTCAAATTAAGAGCTGAAGCTCGGTCACTCACTGCTGAAGGCTGAACTTTGTAGCTCGTTAAAGCTCCTTCTTCACGATTTGGTTTGAAAATAAAAAGTAACATTTCAGCTTTAATTAGGGTTTTACTTATGGCTTTCTTCAAATAGGGAAAAATTTTAAAATGTTCATTCTTTTTGTAAATAAAAAAAAAAAAAACCTACATGATATCAAAATATCATTTAACTAACATATTTTAGAATTTAGTATAAGAAAACATGTAAAAGTTTTTGTTCCCAAATAATACTGAAATCTCCCAGGACTTCAAAAATATTGAAGTTAATTACAGGTTTTCTCATTTTTCATAGCTTATTAGTAGGTCAAATTTTCATAACAATATTTTTCTAATTTTTTTATATTAACTTAATACTTGCTCCTTATACTTTTTAGATCCATATTGGAGATATTTGTTATGCACCAACTAGGCTAAAGCCAATTCCTTGTGGGTCCAAAAATAAATTTGCCAATAAAGCTTTTTCTGATTTCTGGCGTGAACTAACTATAAAAGATGCTTGTGTTTCGTTTTTTGTAATTAAATAATCTGTGCAAATTGAGGTAACAAAATACACACTAAATAACCACTTCTAATGTATGGGTGGGAGGTTTACACACACATATACATATATAAAGAAAAAAGAAAACTTTCTCATTTAACCGGCACTGTTCACTTTAATATCACACTTTAATATGTCACTTTAATATGTCACTTT
>JAVLVB010000003.1:874883-887290 GCA_032876305.1 Orestias chungarensis
ATATATATATATATATATATACATGCATACATATATATATATATATATATATACATATATACATATATATTTGAAAGTTTAAAAGAAGCAAAACATTCGTTTTGTAAAGACAAAATACACAGAAAGCTCACAGGTCCTTTAATAAAACTAACTATGAATTATATATTAGGTATAACTATCAAACATGAATGTGAACAAATACTTTATTTAGAATCATTGTACATTAAAACGTAGGTAAAGTTTCAAATAGCTTTTAATTTACCATTTTCCTGTTTAAACATATTTTAGGCTCGCTTGACCCAGATATGACTGAGATTTGTGGTTTTATTTTTAAGGTCATGTAGGAAGTAGTCTTCCAGTAGAAATGTCCAGCTTAACACTCCAACTACCTGCTACGAAAACAGCAGCTAGCACATCCGAGCGCTGGTAGCAGCCTAGCTAAGTGTTAGCAGACATGTTGTTTTTATAGTTCAGCGCAGCTCCGGGCATTTATCTGGAAAAACTAACCACCTGCTTGGAAAGCTTGTAGGTAAAAACTCTAATGAAACTCTTAAGCTCGTTAAGTATTAACCAATACATCGAATAAAGTACCTGAGTGTCGCTGTTTCGGTGGCTAGCAGGTGAAAACTGCCTCTCTTGTCCCAAGTTGCCCTCCCAGCGGAGAAACTACGACAATCCGCTGCAAACCCTAAAGTTTTACTCCCAATTTCCTCCTAATATCTTACAAAAGGAGGGAAAGCAAGTTTGGGCTTCCCGTGAAGCAGCGAAACAGAAATTTTGTTTTTTGTTTTTTTTATATCTCCCACTTCAGTTCTCGTACCGTTTCCTTCGATGGCGCGCTGCGCATGCGTGAAGCGAGTCACAGGTTTGCCCGTTCATTGATGGTAGAGACGGTTCAGTTCTGGGATCCGATTCCCAGAACCGGCTCTTTCAGGTTCAAAATGATTCTTTGCTCTATATTTATTTATACTTTAATATTAAGCCTCTTTTGATTCCCCTTCGTCGCAAAATGCGATAGTATTTAAAATAATCTTATCAAAATATACCTTTTTAAAAGCTTTCAGTTTATATCTTGTCTGAAATCATGACTACTCTGTTCCTTAGTCTTGTTTGTTTTCTAATATTCCTTATCAAACCTCTTAAACCTTTAGAAAGAAGCTTTCATGGTTATACTAAGGTTAAATCTGTATACATTACATTTAAGTACTTGAACAACTGAACCATACTTGAGATTATACGCATGTGGATTATATTTAACAATCAGGAGGGGAATCTGTTATGCTGGGATTTATTATGGTGCATCAGGGTAAAGAATGCTTGTTAGGAATGGGCTGCATATTTCCGCAGAATGATACATAAACAAAAATAAACTTGATAACTTTGACAAAAACGATCAAGTTGATGTCATTTTATAGACCTAGATGAGATTTAAATCCCACACAGAGAAAAAAACAAAAGTGTTTCATGTGACATCCAGTGTGGCGGAACATGACTGCTTTATTAAAGCTGCTCCACCACAGATGCTAATTTCACAGATCATTTCCCCTCTGTGGATAATGAGGCGCTAATTACAGAGTTCAAATCCTACTTTGCAGTGTTTGCTTTGGAATGAAAAAGGAGGCATGTGTTTATCCTTTATTTTATCCTCTCAACATTAACGAGAAGCTTGTTTTAAGCACACACACACAAACACACAGAAGTTTAAATGCCCCACTGGTTAACAATTTGTACTAATTACAGATGTGCCGATTACCACGCCAACAAGGCGCGCAGTGATGATTTATTATCAGCTGCAGCAGCTAAAATTAATGCTGTGCACCCCTAATTTGACTTTAATTGTCTACAATTTTTCTCCCTATTTTCATTTCCCCGTTGCTCCCTCATTTGCTCGTCTTGTTTTTTTGTTTTTATAATAAATACACTTCAGCAAGGAATAAAAAAGATATTAAATTAAAAAAGATTACTTGTTCATTCGCAAGTGAGTAGTCCCACATTTCTGTTTTGCAACCAAGAATTTATTACATCTTTCCCTGTCATTTGGTATAATACAATCGTTTCCAAGCCTTTGCTCTGCTTGTTGTGAATCAGATTAGCCTTGGAAAGAATTAATTGAAAGGTAATGTTGAATTTTCCAAACTCACCACCAGAGAGCAGTAAGAACTAGGGATGAAGAGCAGAGACATTGTAAAACCTTAAATAAACATCAACAGTTGAAAAATAGAGCTAAACTAAATATAAAAAAGAAGCAGGATTGATTAACAACGTGTCAGTGTACCTTATTACAGGCTCTTCAACAGAAATAAGAAATAAATGGTCCCTTACTTCAATTTGACTGGCACACAAAATAAAAACATGATATAAAAACAAGATAAAACTGAAAAAAAAATAAGGATCTGCTGCTTCTCTTTAAAAATGTCTCCCAAAAATATCACAGACTGTTGTTTACAAGTCAGTTCTCATTTTTTATAATAATTAACATTTTCCCATTCATACATGTGAACAGCTCAGTCTTGATTAGTTTTTTCTTATGCACATGAATTAAAGAGCTGTAAAGGTATACAGTCTTTTACATGTTTCTGATTGATGTAGGGATAGTAATTTTTCTCATCTTAAACTGATCACTGCGAGATCCGTTCAAAAGTGAAGATGTTTCCGTTGAGCATGGTCGCATCGTCGTCAGAGATAACGATCTGTCTTCGTAAAATCTTAAAAACCAGCACCTTTCCACATTTTCCACTCATCAGCGGTCCAGTCATTAATGTAACTGTGACAAAGTGGCAAAGATTTTATTTATTTACTGCTTGTCCCTTAAACATTTATGTTTTTGTACATGTATCTTTTTCATTTTTAGGCCCAATAGTTTAAACATTGCTGTTGTAACTTTGCTACAAAAGTTATCCTGGATTTGCTTTATGGTGTTGTTAAATTTGACATCATTGCATGCGTTTTTCTTTCTAATTAGGAACCTAATGATTATGGTAAAAGGTAAATCTTTGCTAAATGACTTCTGTTTGTCTCTTCAAATCAAATCAAATCAAATCACTTTATTGTCACGTCACATTAACACAGGTGTGAAAGGTGAGTGAAATGCTTAGGTGCTCAGTCCCTCACAGGTGCAATACACATTAAATACAAAAATATACACATTAAACTTACAGTAAAAACTAGCACCATTTGTTGAATATATACAGATATACTACAGGATCTTTATGTGCAGATGTACAAAATTATGAAAGTGAATGAATATAAATATATAAAATAAAATTAGAATAGTAGTCCGAGATGTACAGTTATTGTGCAAGATATGCATTACACATGGTAAAGTGCAGAGTGCAGAATGGGTTGTATGGGGGTTATATGGTGGGGGGGATCACTGTGTTGGTTATGAGGGGTGTGCTTGTCCATTGCTGTTCAGCAGACTAATGGCTCGGGGGAAGAAGCTGTCTCGGAACCGGCTGGTTCTGGTCCTGATGCTCCTGTACCTCCTGCCGCTCGGCAGCTGTAAAAACAGGCAGTGGCTTGGGTGGGTGGAGTCCTTTACAATCCTCCTGGTCTTCCTCAGGCAGCGGCTGGTGTAAAGATCTTGGAGGTTTGGCAGTTGAACCCTGGTGATATAGTGGGCTGTCCATACGACCCTCTGCAGGGCTTTCCGTTTCAGAGCAGTGCAGCTCCCGTACCAGGCGGTGACGCAGCCTGTCAGTACACTTTCCACAGTGCACGTGTAAAATGTCTTGAGGATACGGGAACTCATGCCAAACCTCTTGAGCCGTCTTAGGAAAAAGAGGCGTTGTTGGGCCTTCTTTACCACCCGTGTGGTGTGTTCTGTCCATGTGAGATCCTCAGTGATGTGGACCCCGAGGAACCTGAAGCCGCTGACCCTCTCCACCGTGGCTTCGTTGAAGTTGATGGGGGCGTGCGCTGTCTCCTGTTTCCTGTTTCCTGAAGTCCACAATCAGCTCCTTGGTCTTGTTGACGTTTAGATAGAGGTTATTTTCCTGGCACCAGTGTGTCAGGAAGCTGACCTCCTCTCTGTAGGCTGTCTCGTTGTTGTTGGAGATCAGGCCTATGATCGTCGTGTCATCTGCATATTTGATGATGAGGTTGGAGCTGTGACTAGCAGTGCAGTCATGTGTGTACAGGCAGCAGAGTAGGGGACTCAGAACGCAGCCTTGGGGAGCTGCGGTGTTGAGGGTCTGTGAGGAGGAGGTGATGCTTCCCATCCTGACCACCTGGCGTCGATCAGACAGGAAGTCCAAGATCTTGTTGCACAGAGGACTGTTCAGACCCAGGTCGAGGAGCTTCATGTCCAATCTTGAAGGTACAGTGGTGTTGAAAGCTGAGCTGTAGTCTGCAAACAGCATTCTCACATATGTGTCCTTCATGTCCAGGTGAGATAGAGCAGTGTGGAGTGTCAGGGCTATAGCATCATCAGTGGACCTGTTCTGTCTGTAAGCGAACTGTAGAGGGTCCAGGGTTTCAGGCAGTGATGAGCAGATGAAGTCTCTGACCAGCCTCTCGAAGCACTTGCTTATGACAGACTTCAGAGCAACTGGGCGCCAGTCATTTATGCATGTAGCGGTAGCAGTCTTTGGAATGGGGACAATGGTGGCCAGTTTGAAGCATGCTGGCACGAGTGAGAGAGAAAGAGACAGATTGAAAATGTCCGTAAACACTCCTGCTAGCTGATTCGCACAGACTTTAAGAACACGTCCAGGAATGCCGTCCGGTCCGGCTGCCTTGCGGGTGTTATTGCGTTTAAAGACCTGCGCACGTTAGCCACAGAGACAGTGAGTGTGTTTGGTTCAGTAGTGGTGGGTTCTACCGGAGGTGCAGTGTGATTTGCCTCAAAACGGGCGTAAAAGGCGTTTAGCTCGGTCTGCAAGCGCAGCACTGATGTTTACTGCACCGCATGTTTTTGCTTTATAGTCCGTTATTGTGTTTAATCCCTGCCACATGCTTCTCACGTTGGTGCTCTTGAACTGTGATTCCACTTTTGCTCTGTACTCGTGTTTTGCTGCTTTAATGATTATACGGAGGGCATAGCTGGCTTTTTTATACTCCTCTGTATTTCCCGATCGAAAAGCAGCAGTACGTTCGTTAAGGGCTGTACGGACCTCACAGTTCAGCCATGGTTTCTGATTCGGGTACACACGGATAGTTTTAGTGGGAACAACATCATCTATGCACTTTCTGATGAATCCAGTGACTGTGTCAGTGTACTCATCAATGTTGTTATTGGACGCTTCTCTGTACATCTCCCAATTGACGTCATCAAAACAGTCCTGGAGCATAGAGTATGATTGGTCCGACCAGTGACGTACCTCCCTGATAGTAGGCGGTTCTCGTTTCAGTCTCTGCCTATACGTAGGCAGAAGCAGGATGGAGGAGTGATCCGTTTTGCCAAACGGAGCACGGGGGAGGGCTTTGTAAGCGTTGCGGAAGGGGGTGTAACAGTGGTCAAGCGTGCGTGTTTTCCGTGTTTTGCAGGTGATATGCTGAAAAAACTTTGGCAAAACTTTGCTAAAGTTTGCTTCCTGTTATCCTGTTTGCTAATGAAGTACTTGAACCCTGTATAAAACCGGAGAGATTTTGCAAAGTGGAAACTTAGGGTGACAGAAAATCAATCTGTCAGAACATGAAGAGCATTAAGAAGAAACCTGACTCGTTTTCTGAGCTGTTTATCTGGTATGTCATTGCAACACACAGCCTCACTCCGCTTTTTTCTTAAAGGTGCCTAACGGGTGATAAGACGTCACAGTCAGAGCACTGGTTTTCCTATTGACGTTCCCTTGCAGAATATTTCCATGAATTTCACATGTATAAACTGCGTACCACTTGTAATGTTATGTGATTCACACAAAAATCAACCCAAGGATCTGAAACGTGGTAAAAAAAAAAAAAAAAACAAGAAACGAAAAAAAGAAATTCCTATGTTTTTTATATCGTTTTTTCGGATATTCCCACATGTTTTCAGATGGTAAACATATGATTACACGCTCCGCATATGAATGGGGACATGAAACACTTAAACCGAAATACTTGAAAATATGAACATTTCTTTACACTTCTGTGTCTCTGTCATCCATGTCCTGTCTAATTGTAAGTAACCTCAGTGTTTAATAATCCACTCTGTTAACAAACTGAATCGACGTCAACTCTTACAGGTTTCAGATTTGGGACAGGGGCACACATTTTCCCTCCAATGTTACAAACAAATGGAGCTACAATGAAATGGTTTAGACAAAATTTGCTTGTTTCAATGGTTTACCCCTGAATGTAGCAGAGCAAGTATTTTTCGCAAGAGTCAAACAAGTATTGCCAATTAAGCAATTTCACAACAAAAAATGTTCTGAAAGTCATGCATATGTCAAAAAGCTTGCGATGGTCATTCCAGAGATGGATGTTTTTGCAAAGCTTTGGAGTCTGAGCACAAATCGTATAAGTCAGATTTCAATTTGCCTTCAGATGTTTGTTTAATCACTCAAACTTCCAATAAGATAGTGTAAACACCATTGCAATTCAATGTCTTGAAAATCATTCAGTTGTGAGGCCATGAAAGCGCTACAGATTTATACCTCAGATTGGTTGGATGGAGTATACAAAGATTTTGCGGTGGATGCGTTTTCAGTGACAGCTCACTGACCATCCAGATGTCACCCCTATCTGATGTGGGCTGCTTATTTCACTGGTTAACACGGTTCGTGAAATCGTAGAGTATGAAGCGGCTTCATACTGTACTTGAGTGTTTGATGAAAAATGTTGGACATAAATAAATGTGAGGTTTTCTAAAAATATAAAACAGCGGTGGTCTCTTCTGGCGCCTGTCTTGTGTGTTTTTCATCTATTCCACCCACTCGCCCTGAAAACTGTGCCCACACTTCCTGCTTCCCCTTGTTCCCTTGTCACCTTTTAAACCCACCACTCTGTTCCTTTGAATCTTGAACGCATCACATAAAAGGATGATGGATTAAATCTGAAATCTTTCCTCCCTGCTGCCATTCAGGGAATTGTCCTCCCCGCAGCGGGAAGTGGATGCAGATGGAGGGATGAATTGATGTAAATGGAGAGATGAGAACGGGAGCGAGGGAAGGCCGGCCCTGAGAAATGGAAGGTGTTTAGAAGATGGATGGATGGCTGGTGAACACGGGAGAGAAGGGAAGAGATGAAAAACAGGATGGTGTGAGAGAGGAGATGAGTGAACTGTCGGTTTGGAGATAAATCAGAGAGGCGAGCGCCGAGGGGGGTATATGTCAACGAATGCGCATACAAACAGATGTGTGTTTTGCGATCATGCTTGAACTCACACAAGTGCAAACACAAAACATGCACACTTACTCGCTCCGTCACACTCTGCACCATGGCTAAATGGTCAAAGGCCACGGCTGATTGGGCGCTGCGGGCCAATTTCGCCCCGAGTGGCAAAGCAGTGCATGTTGGGATGTCGGGATACGAACGCAGTAATCCATGAAGGCATGAGGTAGGTCACCTCTTTTCGCTCCGTCTCTCTCATCCCCTCACATCCTTCTCAACCTTTTCTTCTTTACATCCACCTCTTCATTTTCCCCCCTGTCTTATTTATTTTATGTCTTTTTTTTTTTTTTTTTGCCTGCAGGCGTTTTTACCTCTACACCTCCAGAGCTCCCTTTGCCTCCTTTCCTATCAATCCATCTTTCATGTGCAGAGCATATTCTCCCCTGGATAAAAACAGCAGCTCTTAGTTCTGCTCTCTTTTTTTGGCTCAGTTCGTTTCCATCTGTCATCCATTCCTCTAAAATCTCTCTTTTCCAGCTTCACTCGCCCTCGGTCTTTTCCCCCCGACAAGCCCTCTCTGTGCTAATACACATGAATGCCTGACGCAAAAACACAGATGCACACTTCGGATCCCTGCAGTGTAGTGTGCTAACAGAATAATTAGTCCCGCTTGATGTCTCTGACAGCTCTAATCCTTCTAAATGGCCACCACATGCCGTCCCTCATCAGCCCATAGCTAGACACACAAACTGCACACATAAAACCTCAAACCTGCCTGTGTGCCACATACAACTCTGGCTATTGATATGTTGGATTTATGTGTTTACAATGACACTTTTATGAACTGGTGTGCAATGTATCAATCAGAAAGCTTTATGCACACTAGAATATGACATTAATACAGGAACCAGCAGCCACAGGATGGGATTCCCATATTATGATAAACCTGAATCAAACATACAGTGCTATGCAAAATTAGGATATATATTGAATTGAAAAGTTTGGGAAAGATTACAAAATTTTTACCAAAGTACTTAATCAAATAATTAAGTGAGCAAAAAACATTAATTTTCTGATCCGCAACAAATGTTAACAGCATGGAAGAGGAGCTTCAGGCCAATTACTATCCATAATCAATCCCTTTTTCAAAATCTGATTTCTTTATTATTTGAAATGAAATCGCCTCCTAAAACTTAAAAAAATGTAAATTGTTAAATGTGTGCCAACTTTGGCGACAATAACTGCAAATAAAGTACCGGTACTTGCAAAAACTTGCAATACAAGGCCTGTTTTATTACATGCCATGACATTGCCATTGGATTTAAGGTGTAACTTAGACCAGGTCACCTTAATTCTGTTTATTGTTAAACGATAGAGTGAAAGAGGCTAGCCTCACTTTGAAATATTGTTCTTGTTTGAAGGAAAAGTAAAAATGTATTTATTTAAAAGGTGGCTCAAGCAATTGATCATAAAGTCTACTTCAACATTGAACAATGTTAACAAAAATCAACGAAAATGTAAACCTATTTGCAAATTTGGGTATTTAAAAGACTAAAATAAGGAAAAATTCACTATTAAATAAAAAAAATTTTTTTTTCAATTGTGTATTGTTTTATAATATTTTCACGAGGTCATGCAGATGTATGTTAGAACAGGGGAAAGTACTTCTGTTAACAATAAATGGTTTGTACCGCATGTTTACTGGACTCACCAGAACATAATCGAACCACAAAGTTGTAGAAGAGTGTAACATAAACTGTAGGTGTAGGTTTGTGTTTCACTCTGTTTTATCTCGTTTTTTTTTTTTTCATTCAGTGAGGTGAGTATTCATTAGTTTTAGTCCAGTGACTCTAGCATTAGTTCATAATATTATTACTTAAGTAACAGTAAAATTATCGTGCAGTAAAACCACACCTGCAGCCACACGGTCAGTAACCCCACTCACTAACACTCTTTCATTCTGAGTTCTGATAGCTGATCTCTGCAGCTTTAAAAACATGGGTTTATTTTCATTTGGCCCTATTGAAATGTATTAGTCCTAATTGTTGTACTCACATTCGGTTAACTTTTGTATATTTCATTCTGTCAAACCTAGCATTGTTTGTGCTTTCTTTTGCTGGTGGTGTCAGGGAGTACCTTGAAGTGGGCTGAAGCAGGAGAATTATTCCGTGATCAAATGATACCATCTGGAGTTGATACCATGGAGAAAAAACATGAAATGTTTTTATTCTAATCTTGACATAAATTCTCGTAAAACTTGTGATTTTGTTATTGATAATTTAGTTTAGATATCAGGCATTTATTTTTAGTCTTAAGCTAACTGTGTTTAGTTACATTTATTAGTTATATTTGTTGGCAGATGTCAATCTGGTCTGATCAGCCAGTATTTAAGTCCCCTTTGTTTATTGTGTGTCAGGTTAGTTAGTTTGTTTTGAACAGTGAGTTTGAGGTTTTGTGGCATTGAATCCTATTATTTTTGCATTTGGTTTTGTTTCTTAATTGGAACTCTTTCAGGGGCCTTCAAATATTGCTTGAATTTTGTTATTTTTCCAGAAAATACAACCCATTTTTTCTTGAAGATCATCACTGTGTCCTCATGCTTGACCAGCATAGTCTATGACAGTTGCTCTGGCAGCAACAAGTGGCTTGTAAAGTCAAAGCAAATTAAGAGTGGGAAAAGTTCATTCAGATAGTGTTGTAATAGATGAAATCAACAGGTTATAAACCGTGCCATATTTTTTTCTGATACAACTATCACAACAACATAGCAGCTGACCAAAAGGTCACATATAAATAGAAAGGTGGACACACATGCCCCAGTTAAAACCATGTACCTGTCAGTTATGGACTGTTGCTTTCATGCATGTGCTGCCAGTGGGGAGTTGGCGCCTCCATGTGTTTCTGTGGCGAATGGGGAGATGTGCTTTGTGTGGGACTTAACCTTGTTAAATCCTGCAGAGAAAAGCTGATATAACTTCCTGCATTCTTATTGGTGTGTTGGGAGTTGGGGTGTATGGTGCATCCTATGCAACGACCGCTTTGTATAAATTAGTGTATAAATTGGTTTTTCTGCATAGGCCTGAATGCGGGGGATGTCTGTAGGAGCAGACATATTTGTCCCAGTGGGAAGTGACAGCATCATTACGGCACTGAAGAGAGTCACTTTCACATGAATGGAAATTGAGAGCTGGTCTTGCTCTCTTTATGTATACTAAAGCGTGTTGAGTTTCTGTTTTTTTTAGTGAGTCTTTTCATTATACACTAAATCCTGAATGTCTGCGATAGGAAATGGAGACAGAGCTGTGGGAGGTGTGCAGCTTTGTGCTGCTCCTCTGGGAGATTTCCTTTCGAGACAGAGCTATCAACACAAGAGAAGCGCCATGAGAACCAAGAAGGGGTGAAAGAGAGACCGGGACATAGCGACGTCTCGGTAGACAGACAGGGAGGAACAGAATGGTGGCGACAACAGACAAGAATAGCAGCTACTAGGAGGGAGAAAAAGACAGAGAGGACAAATGAACTGAGGATGAATAAAAAGAAATGAAAAAAAAGCTGAAGTGTAGATATCTCAGAGGTGACATTGGCAGACTTTACTTCTTCAACCTGTTTAAATGTGTTCAATTCGTCAAAATAAAAGATTTTTGTGTTTTACTTTTTATCAATAAATGTCTTTGCACCCCTTTTAGTTTGTACGTATCCTAAATAACCAGATAAAAGAAATTATAAGAGCACAGAGGAAAGACTTTCTGTATATTTTTGGGAATAAACAGTGGATTTAAAAAGACAACAGATCCCTTTTAAATCAAGTGGTTGTGATAGAAAAACAGAAAAACTAAACGTTTAAACTTTTTTCCACCATTAATTTGACCTGCAAGCTGTGACACTCCACAGAGAGCATTAGAAGAGAAACAGGGAAGAATGCAGGACAAAATCATTTCAAAGGCATAAGATTCGACACGGAACACGGTCGAGACTGTCTTCGTCATTTGGGGAGAATATGAAACAACAGTGACATTTGGAAGTACAGGACATCCTCCAACAGATGAAAAGACAAGACGAAAACTAGATGAGGAGACAGACAGACAGACAGACAGACAGATAGCAGAGGCGGTTTCCAACAAGTTGCAGAAATTTGTAGAAAGCGGTAAATGTGTAGTATGTACTCTTCATATAACAATACTCCATGTTACTAGGAAGAGATGGAACCACAGCTTTGTCTGTAAAACACATTTGCAGAAGCATTTTAACCCTTAGAGATGGTTTTAAGAGCATTATGCTTGGGGCCTTTTTTTTGTCTGGAATTCGAGGCCAGAATCCAAAGAATAGAGAATCTTAACATAAATCCTTCACACCTTTACAGCTTAAATGACTATACAATGTCGCCATGATTGTGCTTTTCTTTGACTTGAAGCTCTCTTGGCAGGTAATTGTCTTCTCTAATACGATCAGTTGGAGGAATGAGGTGGCCGTTTTGAAATGCCAAAAACCACAGAGCTTTACTCTGAGTCAGCGTGTGTTTTCATGTGACCAACAGAGCCACAGGCTGACCGTAACTGGACTAGCAGCACTGTGCTCCAACATGCGTCTTCCCGTTTGCAGTGGCCCCTTGTTTCCCTCCCTCTTCTTTGCTTGGGCAACCGTTAACCTGTGACATGTGGAAAGCGAATGTGCGACCACACACATCAAACGCCGGCGTCATCATATGGTCTGAATTAGCTACAGGCTTCGTGTTTCCTCATAAAAAACTTCAAGGAGGACGTGCACACAAACACTCACATGATCGCGGAACTCTTACCACCTTGGGGTGTTTCGTTTATGGGGAAGACGTTTATTTTGAAGTGTGTCACACTTTCAGGGTGTGTTTTTTTTCTTTCTATTTCTTGTGTTCTTTTGTGTATGTCGCTTGTTAAGATTGTGTAGCGGTGTGTGTTGTGGTTAGTGTGAGTGTGTCGGCGCATGGATGTGATTTGGAACCATTTTTTTTTCTTTCCTAAACCACTGACCCATAAGCAATGAAAGGTTTTAGGCTAATCGGCCCACCCACAATTAGGAAACACACACACACACACACACACACACACACACACACACACACACACACACACACACACACACACACACACACACACACACACACACACACACACACACACACA
>JAVLVB010000003.1:892624-907893 GCA_032876305.1 Orestias chungarensis
TGTGTGTGTGTGTGTGTGTGTGTGTGTGTGTGTGTGTGTGTGTGTGTGTGTGTGTGTGTGTGTGTTCTAAAGCCAACACTGGCATTAACTGCAGTCTGTATAAAATATTTATACTTCTACTTGAGTAATGCATGACTAGTTTTAACAACCCTGAACCTAAGATTTTTGTGCCTTTTTTATTTGGAAAGAAAGTAAATGTAAAAAGTTACAAGAAAAAAAAAATGTTATGTCAGAATGTAATTAAACTGAGTTAAATTTGGGAATGTGAATTTGGTACATATCAGTTTAGTCTTTTATTAACATGGATACATTTATTTTATAATGTTAACTTTGAGTTTGTTTTTGTGAAGTGTGAACTTGCACTCTTCTTGTGAATTTCCTGTTTAGATGAATTTTTTCTGCTCCTTACCGCATATGATCTGACAAATTGCAGTATCCAGTGGAGTTTGGTCACACTCAATGACTAGCATTATTGTAAAACCTGAGCTGACTGCTTTAGCCAGTCACTATCCGGTGTGACAGTTTTACAAATCTTGCCTTGGGAACCTCATGCTTCATGGACTTTTATAGGACATGAAAATTTATATTTAATGCATTTAAAAGTCTACATTTCTCTGATTATATTATGCAGATGGAAATCTGAAAGCAGATCGGCACACAAAACCACTTGTCTGGATTTAGAACAGAGTCACACAAATCGATGAATTTGTTTTCCTTGGTGAACAAGTAACATCTGAAAAACTCATTTATGGACTCTGGGAAATTTTCAGTAGATACTACCCACATAAATAATAAATAGGGACACGGAAAGATCTGACTTTGGAGACATTCTCGCTTCAAGGAATCATCCTTATATGCTTGAGGAATAATATGATCCAGATTATCCACCAGCCATATGGAAGATATAGTGAGATAGAAGCGATGACAGATAATGATTGTTTCAGAATACTGTGACGCTATTGTGGATTTAACTTTTCTTTGTATTTGTTTTTAACTAGGGAAGACATTTAAAAAACACAAACCCACACACACTAACACTTCACTCAAGAACACTGTCAGGAAGTGTAGGATGAGACAAATGCAGGGACGGCAGTTGATGAAGGTGATTATTTATTTACAAATAGTTGAAGAACACGAAAGAACGAGGAGACAGAAGGCATGAGGTAACATCACAGAGAAACCAGCAGTGTGTGAATGAATGAACAGGGTTTATATATTATGAGTGTGGGAGGTGGAACAAAGCAAGAGACAGATTTCTTAATTGTGTGCAGTTGAGAGTATAAATAAGGGGAAAGCCTGAGTGTGTGAGAGAGAATGACAGCAGGGAAAAACAACAGATTTAAAAGGAGGAAATGAAATGGCAGGGAAACAATATAATTTTGACAACTTAACATGGGCAAAAGGGGACAAGTACTAGAAATGATCTAAATAGTAATGAAACCGGAACACATTAAATTAACAACAAGGAAATAACTAATAACAAAAAACAAAAATGTGAACCATGACAAACACAAGCTGAATCCTTTTCTGATTAAACTCCTTTTTCTGATGAACTCCTTTCTGATTAATATCTCTAAAATTATGACAACACTTAAGAATTGAGACGTTGTTCCTGGAAAATAAATTGAGCCTTAAATCTGTAGAAAAAACCCAACACAGAAATAAGACAAGATGGTGATATACCGTGTGCTGATGTGCACACACAAAACATTAGAAGCTACACACACTTCAAAGCAAAACCATGACTTGAAATCTGATTCATTTTCGCAGGCTCAGATGGCAACAGACATTTTTATATTTTTATTTTTTTACTAAATTTATCTAGAATATGAGGTTTTAGATTAGTTTAATTTCTGTGCATGTACACTTTCTGTAGATACTGTGGTCTGCTGGTTATGCTTCAGCTCTTTTTAACATGCAATCAAAGCATTAATACAAACGACATCCCATTTCTAAATAATCTATAAAGTGCATAGAAAATGCACAAGACTTTATTGGTGACTTTTGCATAAAAGGAGCTGATTTTACTATAATAGACCACTTTCTTTAGGTTGTTCTTAATAGATCCCCTTCCTCTTTGTGGATAATTTTTGGTAGTTGTGGCAGGCAGCAGTTTAGATTATCACATCCTGCCAGAGTATACAGTTATTTTAATAAAATCAATGTTGCCAAATTTCACCTCTTCTCACACGTCTCAGTGTATCTTACAAAAATCCAACTTATATGCACACGTTGTTTTTTGCAGACTTGTGACGCTATGTCGGCATGCTAAAAATCCACTAGCAGAACATTGCATCCTCGGATTACCTTAGCCTGAAGTTCCCCCTCCATTGTCACAGTCAAGGCACATTAACATTTGCAGCTGATGGGAATGTCATTAGTTTTGTATTTCATTTATTGCTGAACAAATTGTCACTTTTTACCTGATGAGGGAGCTGAAAAGGTTAGTCTATATCCTGAGGAAGACATAAATGTTATTGCTGAATGTCACAGCCATTAAGCTAATAGAATGGACCGTGTTTATGGCAGCGAGGCCCCATAACATTAAAAGAAGACTCCTATGACACCTTTGCATATTACCTAGCCAGTAGATATCTTGGTGGCTTGCTAATTACAGATTTAAAGACCAAACAATGAAAGTTGTAACAGTAACGCCTCTTTAGATTTTGAATAGAGAGTTTTAAATGTCAGAGGTTTATTTACATTTTATTTGTAACCTCATAAAATATTGCGAGGGGTAGCCATTAGTTTTAAGTTTACCCGGTATGGGTGAATGCATCACATGTCTAATAAAACCAGTGTCTACTTTGCAGTGAAAACATCTGTGTTCCACAAACGTGCTGTCAGTCACCTTGTTAAAAATGTAGTCTGTTGCTTTTCATTTAAAACTGCAAAAGAGCTGAAATCTTCTTTCTCTGACATTCCCGTTTGTTTTTTCTTATAAGATAAGATAAGATAAGATAGACTTTAATAATCCCGGAGGAAGTATCAAATAATTACAGAGTATCAAATAACAATTAACACGACACACTCATCTCACATACAACACAGTACGGTACACAATCAACATATAACAATAAGTACACTATTATTTATCCCTATTTATCCCTCCTGCAGATGGAAGAGGTATTGTACATTTTGATTGCCACAGGTAAGAAAGACCTCCTGTGGCGTTCTGTGGTGACTCTCGGTGGTCTCAGTCTCCGTCTGAAGGTGCTCTGATAGGCCGTCAGCGTGGCATGTAGGGGGTGGGAGGTGTTGTCCTTGATGCTGAGCAGCTTCCTCAGCATCCTCCCCTCTGACACCTCCACCACAGACTCCAGTCCCAGGAGTGAGCCAGCTCTCCTGATGAGCTTATCCCCTTCCGTCTCCAAATCATTCACAATAAAGAGCGCTTATTCAAGAAAGATGTGTGTCCTGCTTTTAAGTCTCACAACTCAACATTCTGTTTCTGTGAGAAACAAAACACACGGGTGTGTTTTGATGGGTGTATGCTATCAGTCTGAAACTAGGTTTAAACACATATTTCATTAAAAAATATATATATTAAAAAAGCAGTTGACCTCTAACCTTCATGTGATGTTTACAGTCCAGTTAGTTTCAGTCGTCTCGGATCTGCTCTTGTTGCTCTTGTAATGCGACCTTCTCCCTCCAAGTCTTGACCTGAGAGCTTCTTTGGTTTTAGGAACACCTTTCATCTCTGGTCATAGCTGGTCTAAAGCCAACACTGGCATTAACTGCAGTCTATATTTACACCTGGGATCCCCCGCTGACACAGGGATAGCCGTTACAAATTGCCGTAATGATAATCTTCTTTAATAGATTCAGCATTGATCTGTGAAGCTGTGAAGCGGTTAGGCAGGTTCATAAAAGGTCAAACACATGCTAAGGAATGAAAGATGCTTCTGATAACACATGCTTTTAGTAAAAATTTTAGTTTTTTCCCCCCAGTTGCTCCTTGATGGTTATTTTCACTCATTACATGTCATGTTTTCGTGTTTTTTTTTAAAATTATATATTTATAATGATCAAGCTCAGTTTCCATTTGTTTATGTGTCACCTCTCCTGTTTTTTTCTTAAAACAATGCCAAAATTCTGAATAAATGCCTTTTTCTGGCAATTCAACTTCAAATGTGGTCATTTGTAGTGCTACTGTAAATGACAGAAAATGCTGGGGCTACTGTAACAACTGTGGTAACCCACATTGTTTTTTTTAAACATGGCATTTAAATTTGAGAAAATTTGAAATTACATTTTATGTTGTAAACAAAATTCCATCCAGTTTTTCTCTAACATTAATCAGCTTTGATGATGTTCACCAATTATACAAATCTTTTCAGGAAACAACTTGGTGTCAGTAAGAGTTAGTTTTTATGACCAGCCATTGGCTGTTTTGTTGAAGATAACTATTTTCAAACTGTTTGTGGCTTCACTGTCGTATTGGTGATGAAGATCTGCTGTAGGATGAAACAACACATTTAAACTAAAGGGGAAAATGTACAATAGCATAGTGACCACAACATCTAAATAGCTAACATCCACAAAAAAAAAGTATACCTTCCTATTATAGAAATTGACTCTCTTAATATGCATTGCTCAACTCTATCGAAACCATATTTTTACTAACACAAACGCTAACATCAACATTCTTTCACATTTCCTTTCTTGTGCATGCAGGGAATCAGACGCATAGAACAATGAACGCCAGGCTTTGCATGTCAACAGCATGTCAACAGCATTGTGCCGAGTTGTTTCAGCTTCCCAAACTCCATTTTCATTTGTGTATTTTACGTATGCAACATGTAACGGCTGGATAGCTCAATTGGAAAGTCCCCTTACTGGGTGGTTTGGGTTCAAATTCAGGGCTGGACAAAGATATCCACCAACAGCATCCAGTGTTGGTCCTTAGGCAAAACCCTTTGTGCTACCAAGTAGCCTGATTTGCTGGACACATTCTTTTACTTGTGTTTCATTGGAAAAGCCACCAATATCTGAATATGTGAATACGGAACAGTGAATAGTCATGGGTCCTCTGTAGACAGCATTACTATAATTGTAATAACCTATATATTTCCAGTATGTTTAATATTGTAGGTTTAGAAGAAAATGGGGAAGCAATATTAAGTTTTCATTGTGACAAACACAGATAAAACTCAGCTGTTTTAGGTTCACTGGATGGAGACTGCCCTCTTTAAAAAAACATTTCTTCGACTTAGAGACACATCTAGACCAATTCGACAGTGCTTTATCCTTAAGTTCCTCTTAAAAAAGAAATCCGTGATTATCTCTTTTTTTTTTTTTCAAGTTTTGGACATCCAGGGGTTTTTTACTGCGTATTGGGTGTTTGAGTTAAGGCCTGGCTTTGCCTTAATAGGATCAGTGCGAATCAGGCTGAACTTAGAACTGGTCCCTGGACTTAATTTCATGTCTTTAGGTCAATGAGACAAACAAAGACAAAAACACGAGAATCACTGTCTGTCGTCATCTGACTATACCCTTGTTTAGATAATCTTTGAGCGTGTACATGTGTATGTGTCAGTGTGTATCGGTGTGTATGTGTGTGTAGTTGACAAAAATACAGGCTTCATAAGCCTCTTTAACATCAGAATTAAATAACTCTGTTACAGTAAATCTTCTTAGTCTCCCATCACTCTATCCTACAACAAACATTCCTAATTTTTTACTACTTCATGCTTTCATCATTAAATCCTTCCATTCTCCTTCACACTTTGTTACTATTCAACATTTTATTTTTTAAGATTATATTTATATTTATATTTATATTTTTAAGATTGAGCAAATTGTACATGCTGGAATTGCACAAAGGGATTCATTTTAATTATCTGAATCTCACTGTCCGGAGATTACGTTCTGGATGAGAGGATTCTGGTTTTATCTTAGCATGGGTCCACTGGAAGGGATTAGTTTATCAAAAAATAAATTCATTTCGCTTCGACATGCCATTTTTGCACAGAAGAATATTGTTGAGTTCGTCTGGGAGCTAGACATTCAGCTGTTTATATAAATCTAAAGGTTTGTAAACGGATTAAAATCAGGATAGCAATAACATTTAAGTTAAAATTGTATTGAATAAGAACAAAACTGCTTATAATGTTATATAACATATGCCTAAAGTTAATATTTTATTGTTTTCTTTAAACATGTTTTTAAGTCCTTTAGTGATTGTGACACACGAATAACAAACTATTGTTTGAGTTTTGATAGTATTATCTCAACCAGAGCCTGCAGTTGGACATCAATGTATTCCCTGCACTTAGTTGTTCCTTTTAGGGATGCAAGGACGACGAGGCTGTCTCTAGTGGTCAGTAGACAAGAGCTTGGCTAAACCTGTGCCAGGTTGCCGGTCTAATGAAACAAGAGACGATATTGTCACCTGTTACCCAGAATGCATCTAGACATTCAGCCTGATTTGGGGAAGTGGTGGCAATTATAAATATAAAGCACCGTAGGTGTAAAATAAAGCTTTGTGAAGGAGATATCCATCCATAGTTAGCCTGGTGTCATGGGGTTGTTATGGGGAGGCGTCGGTCTCCAGCAGCCATGGGTCAAAAGGTGGGGTAGGGCCCGGACAGGTTAATACGTATGGAGAAAATATGAATTGAAAGAAACTCCATGTGGAGTAGGATTCAAACCCAGGACTTTCTGACTGCAAGGGCAGTGTGTTAACAACTGCGACTGTGAGGTTTATTAGAGAGAGAAAAAACAACAAAAAAAAGAAAAACTGTTGGTTTTGAAACATCATTAACTTATTGGATTGGTTCCCAGATCCAGTTCTGGAGAGCTACTATTCTGCGATTTTGAGACGCATCCCTTATTTATGTCCTTATAGCTCGGCAGAGGCGTGCTAACATCATATTCATTTGATTTAGGTGTGATGAAGCTGGGTTAAAATGAAAGTTGAAGGACCGCAGTTCTTCAGGAGTCAACCTGGACATCCCTGACGTACTGACTTGAAATTACGTTCTGAATGACTGTAACAAGAAGGCAGCTCATTTAGTTTCCACCACATGACTGGATGTATTTCATGCCTGGAGAAACTGCCAGTCATTCCTGTGACCTTAAAGACGTACAGCAGATTTATTTTAGCCATCTGTCTGCCAGTAGGTTACTCTCTGTTGGTTCTCAATACAAGGTGATTAAACCGTAGTAATTTAAAAAAAAACTGATATTAGTAACTTTTCTGTTTCCTCTTATTTAACCTGTTTTACTGTTGGGCAATCAGCTGGCCTGCAGTTAAGGAGTCTAAAACCTTATTTTATGCTTCACCTGACCCGCCGTTGAGGCAGACATCTTCAACACTTATTCCACACAGTGGCCCGGTTTAATATATCTTGGAGATTAAAGGTTTGGGTTGTTTGTGCATCTGTGAGTTTGTTTGTGTGTGTTAAAGAGCTCAAACATGTCTTCTATCTTTATTTTTCTCTCCCAGTGTGTGCAAGAGCTCAGTTGTGGTTTAACAGTATTAGTGCTTGCTTAAAGGGTTGTAGGACTTTCAGTGTCTAAGCCTGTCTCCTAGATTAGCTTGACAGTAGAGGAGGGCGTGCACGTGACAATCGGACAAACTCACAGTCTTTTTATCTTCACCAAGACTTTTCATTGACTTCGGTTTATCTTGCATTCATTTTATAAGCTTATTTTTTAAACTCAATATACACCTTTGTCAGAAACCTATCTCTCACACTGCTTTAGGAATTGTGGGCCCCAACATGTTGGAAAAACGCATCTCACAAGGTGAGAAACGCTAAAATGCACACACATTTGCATTTAATAACACATATAGATCTTTGTCATACAGACAGTGGTCAAATTATTTTAAACGGAACATTTTAACTGACATTTTTTTTTTTTTAGAAAGAGAGATGCATCTCAACACACCTTGCTTTAACACACTGGGATACACATTTACACACGTTAACATTTTCATTCCCATGACCATAACAAACCTTTGATTATAACCCGTGTTAGGTGCTTTCCCCAAGCCTGTTTGTATGGCTGTTAAACAAACTGGGTGTTGGTGTACTCAGAACTGGATCTTTGTTTCCTTTTTTCTTTTTGATAAACAAAAGGTCAAAGAAAAGCTCAAACAGACCAATTACTGGCTGTTAGCGCTTCTCCAATAAAATGAAAACACACACGCTATGGTCATGAATGCTCTCCTGTCATCTCCTTCCTGCACACACGCCCTTAAGTGTAGCCTGACTAGCATAATAAACAAATTCTGCGGGCTACAGCCAAAGAGGTTATGAATAAAACATATACCACGCACAAGTGCATGAACAGGCCAGTGCAGGCACTCAGCAACAAAGAGAATGCATTTAAACTGGTGATATTGTCTGAGACTCCAAAAGTAGATTGCCTTCAGCTCTCACGCTGCGTTCGACATAAAAGAAGTTTTTGTGGCATCTGCAATCCTGCTCTCTGTTTTATCCATGTTAAAGTGAGGACTAAAAAAATCCGAGGCAGAGGAGTTAAAAAAGAATAGATGGATCAAAACGACCGGATCAAAAGGAATGATCGACAAACACCCCACTGGTGTAAAGTTTGACTATCTTCTTCAGACTTTGAACATTTGTAGCTGCTGTAAAATCATTTGGAATATAATTAAGGGAACATAGACATGCAAAACCCTTCAAAGCTGCCACGGAGAACTTCAAGCCCCACATAGTTTTATACACAGGAGAGCAGCAGGTGAAGGCTTTGGACATAAGCATTTGAAACAATAATTAATCCACAGATTTTACAGATTGGATGCCCCTGGATTACACAGAAAATCCAATCCATATGGTCTGGCTATAACATAAAGACCATCATTTTTGTGTGTTTAGTTTAAACCAGCTGTTTAGAAAAGCTCTATAAAAAACATAGTAGGACAATTTTTTTTTTTTTTTTATTAGGGTTTGTTAGTATTATGGAAATTACTTTAATATAACGTGAGATATTCTTAGGACTTCTGATTTAGCTTGCTTCGAAGTTACAAATTCACATAACCAGAATATTTAACAGACTTGTAAATTAAATTTGTCGTTTGGGACATTTTTGGTATCCTTTCAGAACCTTTTCACAATACCTTTCCTGTTTGTTTGCTTCCAGGAACCTTTCAGCTCTACCTACCAAAATTACTATTTTTTTAAATTTTTAAATTTCCTTTATTTAACCAGTTAAAACCCCATTGAGATCTGGATCTCATTTCGAAGAGGGACCTGGGCAGAATTCTGCAACACAGCAACCTTGTTACAAAATAATATCAATTAATACATATGCACAAGTGTAAAAAAATAAAAACAATTTAAAAACAGTGACATTATTTCATTAAATCTTGTTGCCTGTCTTTATGAACCCTCGAAATAAGTCCATTGGAATCAGTTCCAACATCTTGAATTCCGATTGGAGTGGATTCCATGCTGTAGGAGCTAACACACTGAAAGCTTGCATTCCTTTTTCAGTTCGAACACGTGGAACATGCAGAAGAATGATGTTGTTAGGGCGTAAATAATAAGAACTAAAAGATCTATCTAAGAGAAAGGTTAAATATGCTGGGGTTAGTCCGAGTAGAGATTTATATATGAGGATCATGAAATGATTGTTTCTACATACACTTAAAGGAGGCCATTCAGCTTTTGCATACAAGTCACAGTGATTAGTAAGACGTCTACTACCAGTTTTAAATCTTAATGCACAATGATACACATTGTTCAACGATTGAAGACATTTAGTCTAAGCATTCATATATAAAACATCTCCATAATCCAAAAGTGGCAGGAATGTCGCTGCTACCAATTTACTTCTGGCTTTGAGTGAGAAACAAGATCCATTTTGATAATAAAACCCAATCTTCATTTTCAATGTTCCTAGTAGATCTGATATGTGATTTTTAAAAGAAAGTTCTTTATCTAGAATAAAACCAAGATATTTATAATTACTAACAAACTTGATTTGTGTACCTACAGCAGTGGTAAGCAGTAGAGGGGTCTCTGGTAGTGTACGAGAGTGCGAAAAAAACATTGCTTTTGTCTTATCTACATTCAAAACCAACTTCAAAGCTTGTAAGCGTGTTTGGACTACAATAAAACCAGACTGCAAATGCTGTATTGCCGGTGATAGCGATGAAGATTAGCAGTATATTTTTAAATCATCAGCATAAAAATGATAAAAAAACATTTGACAAATTGACACACAGGTTATTTATATAAATAGAGAATAAAAGTGGACAAAGGACTGAGCTTTTAAGGACGTCATTTAAAATAGTGAGATTAGAAGACGTGAAGCCAGCAAATTGAACTCTTTGGGTTCTGTTTGACAAGTAATCAGCTATCCACATGATAGCTTTATGTGAGAGCCCAATCTTGTGTAGAATTTCAATTAAAAGTCGGTAGTTTAAAGTGTCAAATGCCTTTGACAGATCAATAATCAAAGCAACACAATGTGTTTTGTTATCAAGAGCCTGGGTAAGATCATTAAAAACCTTTAAAGTGGCAGTAACAGTGCTATGTTTAAAAAAAACAACAGATTTAACATTTAGTAAAACACAATTGAATCTAAAAAAATCTTTAATTGATCTGAAACTAATTTTTCAAACTTTTTTGCTAGGATACATAGTTTTGAGATTGGTCTGTAATTGTTTATCTGTGACAATTCCCCACCCTTAAACAGCGGCAAAACAAATGCTGATTTCCAGACACTAAGGATTTTTTAGAGAATAGACTTAGATTAAAAATATGAGACGATGGCTCAGCTGTAAAGTCTGCAGCCAACTTTAGAAAAATAGGATCCAGGTTATCAGGCCCTGCCGATTTTCTGATGTCTATATTTTTCAGTTCTCTGAGAACCTCATCTGTACAAATAGGGAAAAAGTTAAAAGTGTTTGAGTTACAATCATTATTCAAAAATAGTTCATCAGTATTTACATTCTGGTCGAATAAATTTAAATCATCGAATAGGGAGCGTACAGAATAAAATGCTCATTAAAATAATTTAAAACTGCTAATTTATCAGACACCATTTCACAATTTTTCTAAACAAAATTCGGAAGATTACTCAGTGGCGCCTGCTCAGTTGCTGATTTAACTGTTTTCCAAAATTTCTTTGGATCATTTACAATTTTTGTCATTTTGTCAAGGACTTTCTCACTTTGCTTTCTTAATTAATGAGGTACATTTATTCCTCAATTTCCTAAAACAAAGCCAACTCTCCTCAGTATTATTTTTTCTTGCCCTAGCCACAGCTGCATCTCTTTGTTTAAGCACAGCCCCAATAGCTGGGGAAAACCATGGATTATCTTCACCGTAATTTTACATATAGGAGCATGTTTATTTCTTAGTCTCAACAACTCTTCATGAAAATACTGCCAGGCGAGGTCTACATTATCAAAAAGATAGACCCTATTCCAGTTAAAATCTAACAAGTCATGAACAAAAGCTTGCTTATGTAAGTGTTTTAAATGTCTTTTGATCACGATACATGGCTTAGATTTTGGTAACTTGAGATTTCTAACTGTACCTACACCACAATGATCACTAAGATCGTTTACAAAAACTCCTATTCCTGTATATTTATGCGGAGCATTTGACATAATTGTTGAGAATGCATTGTAGCATTCTCAAACTATTGTTTTCCTGTTTCTCTTTATTATTATTATTCCGCCATTTTTCGGCACTTAACTCGTTCAACAGTCTTCAACCGATTTCAACAATTAAGATATCAAATCGTTCAGGTTGTTTTGGACATTCCAGCTATGACTTTTGGTGTTAACATCTTTTCAACTTTTTAACTTATTCAACTTTTTGTATAAGAGAAGAGTCATTTAACACAAAAGAGTTCCTTAAAACAGACAAGCACATTAAATGAACTAAATTATATGCTGGCATTTAATTAAAGTAGCGCCAGTGAGTAATAAAATCAGAAGGATAAGACTGCATTGTGTAATAGCCATGCCAAAACATAGACTTTTTTTAACTTAAGTAATTTTGCAGCTAATCTGTCTGGATATTTGGAGTCACACACTCGTTTTAGGGTTTAACTTCTTTAGATGTTGCTTCAACATTTCCACATAATGCTCTTTGCTGATTATGTTATATTGTAAAGTGCTGCCGTCCCGTTTACAGCAAAACACACACACATACCTCCGAACACCATCTATGGTCGGGGTCTTCTTGTGTTCTTCAAATGCAACAACAGTCATTATGTTCAAACTCTTTAATTTTGCACTGAATGCAACCTGTAATCTGATATTTTTTTGTTCTTCTTGAAGTGGCGGCTTCTTCCTCTAGGAGTGGCCTTTCAGTGTGTGTTGGGACAGGACTCGTTTCACGTGGCGCCCACTAACCTGCTTCATTGGCGTCTTCCCAAAGTACTTTGCTCTCCCATTATTTTGACTTTAAGCAAATTGAAATAACTTTGGCAATCATAACTCTTCAAGCATCAAATGGACAGAAAAACAACTGTTGTATGTGCTTAACCTCAAACAGGTGTCTAAATATGCCACGCAAAGAGACTTGTGTTTCTTCAGCCTCCTTAAAACACAACTATGGTTCAATAAAAGTTATGTTAAAAGGTAAGTGTTCAGATGCAGTAGGTTTTAGTTTAGCATGAGTTAAACGCACAACGTATGAGCATTATTGAATCAAAAAGCCTTCCTCTTTCCTCTGCGGTACTTTAAGTGATTTTTCAAGTGCTGTTAACAGACTTGTGTTAGTTGTTGTGAGGCGACATGATTTCCTGCTTTAGCAATCTGCACTAAAGTTATTATTCATGTTTTTATCCATCCTATAAACAAACCATAAGCCACACTTTTCCCCTGCCTAACCCCTATGAAACTCTTTGAACTTGTGAGCATGTTGATCTGGACTACATAGACTCTTTCAAACCCGTCTGATGTAGATGCTGCTGCAACATGGGTCGGGTCAAAGAAACCTCAGAAACATTTCAAAGAAACGTCCACGCAGTTGTCGACTCTTTGTTTTCCCCTGACTCTATCTACTTCTATTAAGTTTGTTATTTTTGTGATCAGAGTCACAGAAGGACGTCCTGGTGGCTTGAAGCCAAGGCACACATCACACACTGGGTTTGAACCAGCTCATTGCTTTTGTTGTAACGTTTGTGTCTCCCCCCGTTGCTTGTATCTAATTTCACTAATAAATTAACCCCCTCCCCCAAAAAAAAATTTGGGAGAGTGGAAGATTAAAAAGATCTGGATGGAACTGCATCATTATATTAGATAATAAAGCCAGATAAAACAGGAGAAACTGGTCCGTGTGACAGACCGAAACGCGTCTGGGTTTGATCTGATCATGCAGCCGCACAGCTTCGCTCCTCTTTATGTTTTGCTTTTGCTTTGCTGAATGTTTGCGTGGAAGTATTATAGTCTGAATCTGCATGCCTCTTTATGTGTTTGCAGGTTTCAAGTGTGCATATGAGCCACTTCCACATTACCCCCACCCAACACACACACACACACACACACACCACACAGGAAAACACATCTGCACTCTTTGTGTGTCACATGTTTTCCATTTAGGTTTTTAATTTCCCCTCTTTTCCCCTTTTCCTTTAGTCTGTTTAAACAGCCGGCAAGAGGCCTGTAAAAGTCCCGATCTGTTTACACGATGGGCTGCCTGGTGCTGGGCTGTTTAACCCACAGTTGTAAATTATACAGGATCTCGGCACACTGGGGGGGAACAGCACACCACAGGTTCATATTGCCAAAAATCCTGCTTCGCATCGCTTCAGTCTGGGACACCTTTGAACCAGAGAGGATTCTCGGTAACTGGGAAGACCCTCAAAATCCCCAAATCCCAATCATACAACCAAAATATGTGATTATTTGAACTGTTTTATGTGCATAAAAATAGATTATCTGTCAATGTTTTATGGCTGAAGTTTAATATTAGTTAGTTATTCCCTTTGTCAGAGTGATTTCAATCAGGCATTAAACTGTGGAGCTTTATAAATTTGATACAAAAACTCAAACATAAACTTAATACACAAGCCTTTTTCATGCATGTTGCCATCTGTGATACATTTCTTTACCAGTCAGATATTGTTGTAAAGCAGACATGCCCAAGGTGAGGCCTTTCTGCCTCCTGACAGTAGTTCAACAGATGTTTGAGTTGAACTAATCAGGAAATATTTTGTAAAAGAACACTTTTACAAAATTTACGTTTTTATGACTAGATTTTTAATTGGCAAATTTAAGTCTTGTAAAAAAAAGTTGGCATGATATTTACTTTTAAAGCTTCATTTGAATTAATATTACCAGGGATTAAAAATATTAGATGACCTTTACTGAAAACCAGGCAATTTGTTAAACCTGCAGAGTTTTTGAGAGGAGGGTTCCTATGTAGTTCTTAATACTGATCCAAAAATGATTGTCTTGAACAAAATATAAATTATACTTATTTTAATAACACGTATGCAAAGCTATGAACAGACACAGGTTATTAGTTCCCTTTAAATTACATTGTGGCTTAAAATATTTTTGAGCAGGTAAAAAAAAAATCCCAATACATTTATTTTTTAGTTTTCATTTGACTGCTGTTAATTTAGCATTATTTTCTACAGTATATCTTATTCCTTAAAATGTATTTACATCTTAACCCTAAGACCTCAAGCCT
Organism: Orestias chungarensis; assembly: GCA_032876305.1. Classification (NCBI taxonomy): domain Eukaryota; kingdom Metazoa; phylum Chordata; class Actinopteri; order Cyprinodontiformes; family Cyprinodontidae; genus Orestias; species Orestias chungarensis. The sequence goes on from JAVLVB010000003.1 coordinate 907,255, forward strand.
AAAACAGCACTGCTTCTTTCAGGGCCCCCATTACGAGTAGTGGATCCTTACAATGCCACATTTGCTGGAAAATAGGCCTTACAAGGTGAGAAATTTTCAAATGTACACATATGCACACACATTTGATTTAATCACACATCGAGATCATTGTTATTCATTGTGCAAATGATTAGAGCTGAACATTTTGGTGGAAAATTTTTTATATAGAGAGATCCTTCTCCACACATCTTGCTTTAACATGCAAATTAAACACTGTGATACACTTATACACACATTGACATTTGCATTCACTTATTTGTTTTTATTTTATTTTATTTGTATCAGTTTACACAAACTTCAACATGGCGTCCAAGCAACTTTTCGTTTAGACTCCACTGCTTTCACAGCTTTCAGCCACATATTCCAGAGAAAAAGCAGTACTGTAGCTCAAACTTGTACATGAGACACTTTTGAAGAACATTGAAGAACAGCAGTGATTTACAAATGACAAAAAGGCTTGGTAACGCCAGGAGGAAAAAATTTCAAATTCCCAAGAAGGTTGAGGTGTGTTCAGAGATTCTTACGTTTCATGAGATACAGGTTTTCACATGTTGGGGAGTTTATAGCTTGTTAAAATTGACTTGTTAAAAAAAAAAAAAA
>JAVLVB010000003.1:912268-926190 GCA_032876305.1 Orestias chungarensis
GTGACACACACACACACACACACACACACACACACACACACACACACACACACACACACACACACACACACACACACACACACACACACACACACACACACACACACACACGTCTCCTGGCCATCAATGTACTCTTTAACACCATCTCCTGATACACACGGGGCACAACCACACACACTCCGATACAAAACAAACTAAGCAAATGTGCGTACACACACATTCAAATAGCACACAACCCAACAGAACGCACGTTTGCATACAGGATTAAACACGGACACACACACACACACACACACTCACACACACACACACACACACTCACAGCAGTCGAGAGGCTCTTCTTGTGTTAAGTAGAACGAGAGTGGGATCAGTCTATTTGTCGTCCCACACAAAGCTGCTTGTTCAGTCATTATCTGGAAGAGCCTCTTCTCTCCTCTACAGACGAGATGACCAGGTCACAACTAAAACAGCCTCTTCTCCACCACGGCCTCCCCCCTCCTTACCTCCCCCCTCTCCCTCTATAAACAAAGCACAGCCATTTGTTTTAGCCTCTAAAATCAGAAAGAAATTGAGCATTTGCAAACCAAATGAGGCTCGTATGGCAGGTTCTTGTACCCCCACTCCCCCTCCTCCACCTCGATCCAAAGCAGAGGCTAATTGTGTGACTGGCCACTCTAAACAAATGACTGGGAGAGGGGCGGTGTGGGTGTGGGTGAAGTGAATAAAGGGATCGACATTTGTTAGGTAAATCAGGAGGCCGGGGAGCTCATGTGGCCGATCGCTCGAGCAAAACACGAAAAGTATAGCTAATGTTTTCAGCAAGCTAGAAAGTAAAAAAAAAAGTTTGACTTGAAGGATTTAAAAAGATGACTGATGACTTTATGCAATTTGGTGATTTCGATCCTTTGCAACCTCTAAGCAAAACTGAATATTTATCTGAAACATGCAAATCAGCAAAAATCAAGCGCAGCTTAAGTTCATTTAAGCAGATTCTCCACAAATAATGTGTCAGTTGAATGTGTCATTAAAGGTGCAAGAGCTCCGGCAGCAGTATTTTACTCTTTACGTTTTCAATCCATCATGATTGCGGTCTATCTTAATAGATAGCAAAAAGAAATAGTCTGTGATCATGTAGTCGCGGTTCATGTTCCAGAAGGCCTAAAATGTAAATTTTCTCCCAAATTAGGGCAATGTATTCGCTTATGTGATGTAATTAATGCAGATATTTGACTATTAACAATATCTTGGAGTTATTATATAGAAGAGCGATAAGGGAAGCTAAAGTTAAAGATTTGTCCATGATTTAAAGTTCCACGAAACCGATGCAACCCACTCAGTAGCACCTGCAAGTTCATGCAGGACTATGGGGTCTGGAAGAAGAATAAGCTAACGTTTGGTCACAGTCAGGAGTCTCTCATATGGACTGGATCAGCCGTTGCAGGTGTCAGAGGTTATGGGGTCAGGGGTTGAGCTCTTTAAGCCAATCAGAGGTCAGCATGTGGCTCGGGCGGGGTTTTCCTGTGAAGTTAGGGGCGCCTAGATGGGGATAAGTGGAGCGGAGAAAAAACTCTACACCCGATCCGGTTCCAACCAGCCATCTCGCTGTCGCTTTATGTCGTCCGTCAGACATGAACAGTGTTTGTGAAACCGGATTGGATTTTTCAGAATACCTAGATGAGATAAATTAGTACAAATGGTAATCTATCATTTATGGGCGTGTATGGAAGATGTTTAAGGTTCTCTGTGCTGCAGCTCACAGACGAAACATCCGCCTTGTATATGCTTTAATGCAACATCACCAGCCAGGTGTTGGCATCTGGGCTTAACACACCTGGAAACCTATAGGTCAAACTGGGAATAAAGGGTATAATGGTTATTGCCACCCAGCCAGACACTGAGATCACTGATAAGCAGCAGAAGACGGCCGTCACGATGGAAACATTAAGAAAATGGATCATGAGAACATCTCTTTCCTGGGAATAAATCTTTTTAGGGCTCATTGCCTTGTTTTTCTGCATACGCCTTTTTTCCGAGGAAAATTAGTCCTCTATTTTTTTTAACTGTCTGATTATTTGCATATGACATTTAAATTGTTAACTCATCAGAATGATTATTAATGTTAATATAGGTATATACAGCTGCCAGAGAAAGATAAAAGAAAGGGAGGATTTTGATGAACTGCCATAACACTACTGGTGAGGTTTACAGCCGCTAAAGAACAATATTTGCGGTTTTTGTTTGTTTCTGGGCTGATTTGCTTGTGCGTGTTAACGTGCGCGCGTTTACTTCTCCTGCTGATCTGTTTCCACGTTACTTTGAGTGACAGCTGGAGCCTTTTTTTTTTTTTAAACCCGCCCTGCGGCTTTCAGAAGTAGCGCCTCTCGTCCAGGGCGCTGATTGGCTATCACCCCGGTAGCGCGGAGAGGCCAACGGACTGGATGAGATTTCCGTCGCGTCTATTGGTTAATCCTAAAGCCAGGCCCTTATCCCCACGTGGAGTATCGGCTGTGATTGGTCCGTGGTCGTTTTGAGGGGGCGGGGCCGTAGTTTCGGTTGGACAGAGAGCGTGAAACCGCGTGAGAAAGTTGCTATCGAGGTGAAGCGCAGCTTTGATATCGGAGCTTTTCGCAGCGCTGCGGGGATTTTTGCCATAAAAACTACCGACATATTATCTGTTTTTTAAATGTTTAAAATCCAAACGGACTTTATTTTTGCACGGAAACCCGTCGAGGAGGCGCATATTCGAGTTTGTTTCGCCAAAAGCAGCGACCGCGGCGAGTCAAGTGGGAACTCTTCACAGCAATTAACTTGTGTGGGTTATGTTTGAGATGCATCGACGGAGAAGCGACGGTTTGCGGCTCTGCGGCTTGTTTTCTTCGATTTAACCGAATTTGTGGGCTCTCTGTACCCGGGGATAAATACTCCGGACTGTCTGAGGTCTTCTATTTTTTTATTCTTCTCCTCTCACCTGCCTCCTGAAGCCGTTTGGGGTTTTTAAGCTAATCGGACGTTTGTCGTGCTTTCAACGGCTGATTTATCGGATCGCAACAGGAGACGAGGACGAGAAAAGGTCCGTAAAACCATCGAGATCAGAGACGGAGGGGAGAGAGCTGAGAGAGGTGGAGTGTCACTCTGATATAAACGATTGTTAGTCATCGTAAACGAGGCGAATGGATCCGTGTTCCTGATCCGGAGCTTCACAGACGCCCTTGTTGGTCTGAATCCTGCTTTATCGGGGTTTGAATCGCCTCCTTTTCCCCCTCCCGGAGAGAGAGAGAGAGATGTTTCCCCAAGGGCGACACCCGGTGAGTTACTTCCCCCTCCAGCAACGCCTCACCTGCCAGAAAACCCCTGTTTACACCTGTTCGCGCACCTGATTATTAGCTCTGACTCTGCTGAGTTCCTCCCACGTTTGCTTAAAGGAGCAGGAGTGGATTGATGGCTAATAAGTTTCAAAGTTTAAAATCTGGGATAGTATAAATGTGGCCCCATAACAGGGGCGACAATAGAAAGATCAAGTTAGGGGCCCCCTTCTTAAGTAGCATCCACTTTTATGCTTTCTGTGAAGGTAACAAAATGTATAATGAAACACAACTAAAAAATAACATACTCATTGTCATATATAATTTTAATCAGTGTTTTTAGAAAAATGACACATTTAAAACGCATTGTATACAAAAAAATACTGTTGTTTTTTACGGATAATCCTATTTAAATAAAACAAATCTCTGAGAGCAGCAGTCTGTTCTCCATAAATTAAGCCACATTTTACTTATTTTTAAATAAATGCTTATAGACAGGGCTGCAAAATATTAGGAAATCATGTTATCACTGGAATTCAGACTCCCCCTTTAATAAGCACCAACCTTTTATAATATTTTCTGGTATTAATTTTAGTTTTATGATAAATATAAAAGGTAATAAAAAACATATGTTGTCCTACTCTAAATAATTCAGATTAAGCAAAAAAAAACGATCAAAATTATACATTTGCTTGTATTTGATAATCCTTTTTAAACAAAACACTCTACGAACAGCAGTCTGTTCTCCACAATCTAAGATACTTTACTTTTGACTTAAACATAATATTAGGAGATCAAGTTGATATTGCCTCCTGCACTGTTCTACCCTTTGGCGTCCAGGCCGGCACTGGGCATCTTTGCTTTAAAAGGCTGAATGTCGTATCAGTGTCTGTCCTGACCATGCACCGGGCCAGATGTGGTTTGCAGACTTATATATTCTGGTCAGTGTTAAAAAATGCTTGTTTCACTGCCTAAACATTTAGAGTCCATAAAGTTTAAAACATGATGAGTCTCCCCAATTTTGTACCGGTGTATGTGATGCTGGGTCCGCTCAACAATGGCGTCAACATGGAGTGTCAGACGTTTTTAAAAGGGGTGTATAAAGAAATATAAAGAGAACCTATAAGTAAATGTACACTACATGTTACAAGTGTTGAAACTGGCCAATTTCCTCACTTAATGCATTTAAATATTATGCTCTTTCTGTAGCTATTGCCTTCCATTGCCCAATGAAGATCCTAATCACATTGTAAGTATTGTTGTTCACTATTTTCTTTGTTTTTGTGTCAGACGCCCCATCAGGGTCAGGGCCAGCCCTTCAAGTTCACTATTCCAGAGTCACTGGACCGGATAAAGGAGGAGTTCCAGTTTCTTCAGGCACAATACCACAGGTGGATTAATGCAGTTCAATTCAGGTTATTTATAAGCTGCTGATTCACAACAACGTTCATCTTGAGGCACTTTAGCAGAAAAGCATATACATTTCTAAACCATCAAACGTATACGGTACAATTAGTTGCTCATATATGGTCAGTTTCTAAAGGTTTCTTGGGAAGCCCAGCAAACTACATCCAGTCAGTGAATTTGTAGCCACATTCATAGCAAGTATGCGGTGGCAGTACAAAGTGAAAAACTAGCTTTAACAGTAAGAAAGGTCCAGTACTTAGTAAATCCTTAAGCCTATAGCAGTAGTCAGGGCTTTGAATACCTTTTACACCAAGCCTTCTAATGCAGAAAAACACAACAGAGTTCAGATGTCTTTTCAGAGAAATCCCTCCACATTGTTATTTAGTTTTCAACTAGAAACCTCACCCTAGCCACAGTCATTTCCCCTTTACCACAAAGAAACACCAATTCTGGTCTCAGCCTAACCCATAAACCTGGATTAGGTTCACATACATGAACATGAAAGCACACACACACGTTTACAGCAGACACCAGTGTTGGTTCTTAGACTGCGGTAGGTCTAAGCTTTAGTGATGTGTGAGAGCCACAGGGTGGCGTGTGGGCACAGAGTTTCATAAATCAGCACTCATTTTTTTTCTCTTTTCCTTGTGTGCGTAGCGGTTTTGCACTGGGCCAGAGCTGCTGGTGTGCAGTAATCTTCCCTTGTGCTGCTTGTGTATACACAGCGGTTTTCTTTGTGTTTTTGGTGTGGGTTGGCTGCCAAACTACTCTGTGTTTTATAACAGCACATCTTGATAAAGCCGTGTTGAGGCCGACCTCCCACATCCAATATTTTTATTTCCAGCATTTCTGACAGCAGAAATACATGTTTGCTTTTCTGACTAATTGGAGGCTCAAGTAAAGATGTTTTATTATTTTTTTTACAAAATGTGTGAATATAAAAGTCATGACTCACCTTTTGTATTCTTACAGTCTTAAACTGGAGTGTGAGAAACTGGCAAGTGAAAAAACAGAGATGCAGAGACACTATGTCATGGTAAGACCCCTGCTTTTATTTTACTGGCCCTGTAATGTTTCACATGACAAACTGCGGCAGTGTCCTTGGGGTAGATCATGCTGTTCTCTGACCAGATGTAAAACTGTAATCTTTACAAAGAAAAGGAAATTACTAATGTGGATATTTTATTTGCTAAATGAAAAAGCATGTACCACAAAAAAGCACAGCCAATTTAGGTAACTTGTTTTAACATTTGTCTTCACTTTACTTAGGAATGGCTGTAAAATATTAAATTAGATTACACCAGTTTAATATCTTCCTTCACATCACCAGAAATAACACAGACTTAACCAGCAGGCAGTGTTATGAAAGCTCACATTATGAAAAATCTTCTGCTTGGTTTATTTTATAAGGGTTGTAAAAATTTGTAATAACTGACTCTGGTCAATTTATAATAACTGTAAGAAATAATTTTGTAAAATACCAACAGATCTAAACTGCATGAGATAATCAAAAACACAGCACAGTCACTAAGCTCTTACTTGTGAGGGTGAATGGCAATTTTAGTTTCACCCAGTTCAAATTACTAGTTCTTCCGAACAACATGGATCATGAATGTACTAATTTAAAGGTTTTCCAGCTCAACACTTTAAATGTAGTCGACTGCTCTTTCAGTTGAACGATGACTATCCTAGTTGGGTGCATGCCTTACAGCCAGCATTAGATTAAAATGTACAAGCAAGCCTTTAAGTTTGCTTGTGGGAAGCATTGCAAATAAAAAACGACCTGGTAGGTTAGCTAAGTGATAAGGCGCTGTAGTTTTACACATCTATTAGCAGATTTTTGTTGGAACCGTCAAGCTGACCGCCTGACTCTGTCTTCCTCAGTACTACGAGATGTCATACGGCCTCAACATCGAAATGCATAAACAGGTACGGCTGCTCATCTGTCCACTCTCCACATCATGTTTGTTCCTCTTCTCCTACTTTGTCCTGGCTGGGCGGGGTTATATGTATTTAGTGCGCGCGCGTCCATTGACGCGCTCCTCGCATTTGTGCGTTAATGGCTTATGTGTGTTGCGCTGAGCCCCTGCCCATGTGTGGATGTGTGTTTATTTGTGATCGATGGGGCTCTGTCTCCATTTCCCCAGTTAGGGCCGAGCGGCTGAGCCCGGAGGCAGAATGAATGGATTTGTAGATGGATTGGTGCTGTCTAGCGGAGCGGCCTGCTTTATTACATTAGATGGGCAGGGCTGGGGAGGGCACAGGAATCGATCAACGCAAGGCCAACCGAGGAGATACAGTGTTGCCTGTTCTCCTTTTTTTGTGTTTTTTTTTTTTTTTGAAGAGCTGGGAGGTTAAAGTCGATGCAAACCTCCAAGCATAGTAGTAAATAATCCTTTTCTTCAGTCATATACACATGGGTAATGACTGGAGATGGTACTCGTCGACCAGCTTTGTATAATGAACGCAAATTGAATTGAGGGACAATTAAATGTGGTTTAGAAAATTAATTTAGTTGTAAATATACGTTGTTAAACACAAACGTCCTCAGGTTTCCATCTTTATAAGAAATCTGGCTGATGAGGGAATCCTCAAGCCTTTTTTTTTTTTTTTTATACACGCAAACCAACATTTCCCACAGGAGTGCTGTAGAGTTGAGAGCGTTTGCCAGTAATTACCGCAGCTATCGACCGGTTGGACCAGAGGAAATTGAAGGTGGATTGGCTTGGCTTCTTCATTGAAAAAAAATAAAGAAGTGAATTCTTTCCTGCTTCTTTCTTTTTTTGTGTTTTTTTTCTCACTTTCTTCAACTCCTCTGTTGCTTTTCTTTATACTCCAAACTCTTTTCCTTGTCCTGCCTATTCCTTACTCACCAATAACTGTTATAGGATCTCTTTCACCTGGACCCCCACCAATCTTTTGCCTTTTTTCTACCTCATCTTTTTTTACTCCGCTGCTTTTTCATTTTATATCCACGTGAAGCTGCCGGTCCCTCTTTGTGAGGGAGATGAATCTCTTCCTATTGTTCAAACAAGTAAACACACACAGTAAAACTCCAGGGGAGGTCATTAGCTTGGGGCTGCAGTTGTCAGAGCAACAGGCTTCTGTGGGCGGGTGTTACGGGGATACAGACTAACAACCCACCCCCTGCTGGGGCTGTATGGGGGCTGGGTGGGGGTTGTGTGGTAATAATGCTCCAATTATACATGTAATGGAAAGACTGTTCTTTTTGAACTCTTCCTGTGAGCATGTGGGAATCAAAACTTTTCTCTAGTTTAACCCACCATCTCAATTAGAAAGCTTTCAGATACTTAATATTCAGCTCATTGTTGTAAAGTATTTTCTCCCATTACAGATGTCTTCTGTTTTTGCTGTTTTGTCGCATTTTAATATTTTAACCTGTCGAAAATCTAGTCATTCGAGCATTCAGACTTTTATCTTGCTTTGAAAAATTTCAGGCCACCGAATGCTTGTGTGCTTTTGATCATTTTCCTTTTTTGCTAAACCATTATAATCCCCAAAACAAACCATGCCTTCTTTAACCCTCTTTTTAGGTCTCTGGTCTTGAATTCATGATTGCATTTCCTGCTGCAGGTTCTCCAGGTTATGAAAAAGAAAATCATTCCCACTCCATCACACTGGCACCATCATGTTTTGATGTAGAAATCCGGTTATTTTTCTGAAATGCTGTGTTTTGAGATCTTTTAGCTTACCTCATGTGGTCCAACAGCTTCTGTTTAAGTGGTTTGTTGTTGTTTGCACTTTTGGCAGATTGGGCATGACTGTGGCTGGTGAAACTAAGCCAAAAGTATTGCTGGCCACAGTATTCTCATAATTTATCAAGAGGGACGAGTAACTTTTGAAATAGAACTTGTTTGACTGGGATTGACAAACTTAATTGATTTAATAAATGAATGTATCACTTCATAGCTTTTTTTTAAAATTGTTTCAGATGATTTATTTGAAACTTTATTTTGACAAAAGGCAGAACAAAAACTAAATGGGTCAAATACTCTCATGGTTTGATTGATTGATTAGTTGTGGTTCGATAAGCTGGGATAACCTGATAGTAGCTTTTGGTCGAGCTATTCTACCTGGGTAATCACTTAACCTTTTTCACAAAGCTAATTATAGGCTTACAACGGGATTCTGCAAAAGGATAAACACTTATAGGCTGCCTGAAATAGTTCTTTATTTAAAGCTCTTTAAGAATTGGTAGCTGGCATGACATCGTGTCTTTGGGCGACATGGGTGAGACTTGTTTAAATAACTCAGGGGTGTAATCGTTGGCATCGTTTTTAATTTTTTACATTGGGATACACAAGTACCAGTGATGAGTTTGTCTAGTTAGTTTTCTAACATGCTACATGTAGATAACACTTTCTGATTGCAAACAAAACAGCAGGAAGTTGGATGTATTGGAGATTTTGTTTGTGTGCCATGTCACCTGATTATATTTGTTTACTATATTTTACTTTTTGTTACACAAGAGAATCAGCTTTGTAACTTTAGTGTAACACATTTTACTTTACATTGGACTCACAAGATACAAATGGATAAAGTCTTTCATTATAAATATTTTAAATATTTTCTCTTACTGAGCTCATGGCAAAGTAGTTTCACTAAGGTTTGCACAGTTTTTTTAATTCGTATTGGTTATTTGTTATATGTAACCTAACCATCTGTTGGTTTAGAAGAAATATTGAATAACATTTTTCTATAAATGGGATTTGGTCCAAAACTAGAGGTTTTTACTGCATAATTGTGTCTTTGTTGATGTCCTTAGGATGATCAGTAATATTAGTGGGTCGACTTTACCCCTTATGCTGTCAGGACCCTTCCAGCTGAAGGCGAGCAGCAAACATGTAGAGGAAAGAAAAATCTTCAGGGCTTGAGATAAATGCTCACTTCGCTTTGCTTTCCAAAATAATGAAATTACTTAGAATTTAATCCATTATTGTGATATCTTATTGTTTTGTCTTCTTCGGCTGACATGCATGCATTAAAATTATTAAATGTTCCTTAGTCTTAAACATTTTCATTTAATTTACACATTAGTATTTATATTAATAAATTAGAGGCTGTCTCATTGTATTGTGCTTGAAGAAAAATGTACAGAGATTTAAAAAGTTATTGCCACTAAAACTAAATAATTGCGTTCGTCTGACTTTACAGTTACTTGTATTTAACTCTTGTAAATTTTTCTATTTTGTAGTGTACATTTTCAGATTTGGTGTGTACATACTTTCGTTGTATTCTTGTATTTTAACTGCTGCCGTTGGATTAACCTTGTTGACACTGACTGTGATGCAACTGTGGTCATGGGGATGTTGACACTAAACCAATGTATTATGTAGACCAAATGAGTTAGCTTTGTTTGATACCTTAGTCTCAGTTTACTTTGACCTTACTTAAATTTGTCTTGATGGTATTGTCGTAAATCTTGTCAGGGGCCACAGTTTTTGTTGTATTTTTTACTATATTGTATTGAACCATCTTTTGTAGGTTAACAAGTAACTTATTTGGCTTAAGATTCATTCAGAGCGCACTGTTTCCTGCTTAAGCTCATTCTAGCACATAATTGGCTGAACCAAGCCAGGGTCATTGGTTTGTCAAGCTGCCAAGCTTGTGTGTGTTGGAGCTTTTCAATTAGAGCAACCACAATTAAGCTTGTGGGGAAATCTCTTCCATACTCTAAAAGGAATCCATTTAAACCAATAAAATAATAGCTGTGGCAGAAAGGGTGAAAAATAGTCTGAGTTAAAATAATCTACCTCCTAAATACAAATTGCACTGACATATCAGAGCAGTTTTCTTTGATTTGATAATAATTACAAGAAGCTGTTCAGAACAGTTTTTCAAAATGCTCGCTGTTTAAACATTATCTACAAGCCTGACTTTGTGCAGGTAAGATGGATTTGTTTAGCCACTTATTTTAAAGGCTAAATTGCTGTTGTTGTGCTTTGCTAATACTCCTCATTCCAGTTCTTCCACCTGAGCTGTTGCTCTCTTGCTGGTCATCCATAATTACCAGCTCTCCTAATGCCCATGATGTTGAACTCTTTAACAAACATTATTAATTTCATTTAGCATTTACTTTCCCACATAAGCTATTAAGAACAAATTTTTGTAAAGAAAAGACGGATCGCAGATATAACGGACTGTGTTAGAAAATAGACTGCTTACGGTAAAACTTGATTATAAAGCAACTAATCGATGACTAAATTAGTTGTCAACTATTTTAATTGATTTTAATCTATTGAATCGATTAGTTGTTTTATCTGTAGTTGTGCTTATAGCCTAAGGATGTGTGAACAAGTTAAAGCGGCCTATAAACACTTCTGCAAGGAAATGAAGGGCTTAATATATTTCCGTAAACTGTGTTCTAGGGTTTCCATTGAGTGGGGTGGGGCGTTGTTTCCGTCTATCTATTACTACCAATATTTGATGAATCCTCCGACTCTGTCCTCACACAGGACATCGTTCTATCTGTTTGTTTGATTGAATGATGTATAATACACTTTATCTGATTAAGAGCTTCTGGGGGGTGGGGGAGGGGTGTCTGGTTTCAGCCGGTTGTAGCCACCTCTGGGGGTTTAGGGGCCAGGCGGATGTGTTGGCATGGATACGGGGGGAGGAAAACTAAGTTAGGAGCTGATTAGGTTATGTTAAAGTGCTGATGGGAAAGAAGGACAGGAACACACAGGACAGACGGAGCTAAAGAAACGAGGGGGGAAGAGAGTTTAAGAAACCTGAGATCTGTCTTAGTAATTAGAAGAAAACTTTATTATGCAGAACTAAAAACAGGTCCCATAATGAATTTGTGCACAGATTGAAGGGGTGTCATTAAATCAGTTTGCTCCTCCTAATGTTTGTGTGTTTGTATGCGTGCGTCGTATTTCTATATTGGTGTAACTGAACAGCTGTCATCACTAAATGGATGCAATTATGTTATTAACAATCTACTCTCTCCTCCGTCATCAGACTGAGATCGCCAAGAGACTAAACACCATCTGTGCTCAAGTCATTCCCTTCCTCTCACAGGAGGTAAGTATGTGTGTGACTTTCAGCCACAGACTTGTTTTGTTTGATGTTTATACATTATCTTTTTTCTTGTATATACAAATCTGCCTTTCAGACATAACTAAAGTTATGTGTGTCTGCACGTGTTACAGCATCAGCAGCAGGTGGTTCAGGCTGTGGAGCGGGCCAAACAGGTGACCATGGGAGAGCTCAATGCAGTCATCGGGGTACGTGGACTCCCGGGTCTTCCACCTACAGTGTGTATTCTTCTAATTTCTCTTCACTTGCACCATTTATAAGTGTTTTGTATGTTAAGAATGCTTTTTGTTTTAAACTTACAAATATCTTTAAGGGCTGTATTTTGTTATAATGTGGCTTTAGTAGTCAGAATTGCTTGTGTTATGTCCGGTGTGGGTAAAATATGTCTTTACAAACCTCTCTACTTTATTTGACTAAAAATCCTTTTAAATAGCTGTTATGCAAATGCAGCTCTGATTTAAATGTACCTTAAGTGATTGGGATCCGACATGCCCAATGTCCCCTTTACGGACGAGTCAAATGCAAAAAAATCGAAATCCATGATGCATTCTTTGAATTTGTAAAGACTTAACAATACGCCAAATATTTTAGCACTAAACACATTGACCAGTTTTGACAGATTAGCTTTATAGATTTTGATGCACCAGTTAAAAACTACTAATGACATGCAGGAGTTTTTCGTTTTAAGAACTTGAGCTAATCAAAATCAATGTTTGCCTTATTAGTCACATACATTCAGGTTGTAGTTTCTGTCAGCTGTTAACCAAATAACTTTAATAAATAAAGTTTTATTTGCATAGTTTTTAGTCAATGTTCACAATAATAAGATTGGACATTCTAAATCTGTACATCTCACACTAACTTTGGCATTTTTTCTGCAGGCTAAAAACCTTAAAGTCATCCTTTTTGTGTGAATCACAAATGGAGCAAAGGTCAAAGTATTCAAAAATGCAAGTAATTTACTTAGGGGAGTTCTACAATTTTTTATGTTTAGATAAAAATAGGAAGCACGAAATTGGACTGAAGTTGTTGCTCAGCGGGGATGAACAGTGATGTTCTTTACTGCGCTTCCCAAACATTTCAGCCATGTCTGTCACTGTTATGACTTATATCCCTTGGTTACCCAACATGCTGCCAAGCAAAAGTAATTTACTGCATGGATGCTTCTTTGGGGCTAATTCAGACCAAGTCATGCAAACATCAACTGGATGTTCTTTTGCTGGACCTAAAAGGTCACTTCAGCTTACTGTTGCAGGATTTCTCTAACTAAATACTGGGTCCGGTACTACAAAAACGTTTCATCTTCAGGTGTTTTTTAGAATGAGATATATTAGGGTTATTATAAAGGTTCGGTTTCGTTTTATTTTGTGTAATTCAACATTAATTCAGCACTTTTTGGTTGTATAGGGCTGCATAATTTATTAAATTGCAGCAAAACGACAAACTGAATGACTGGATTAAATATTTAGGGTTCATTTATTAAAACTGCGTCTGGTATTTGTAAATTAGTACATCAGAGGGCTTTCATTGGTCTTTACACAAACACCTGATATAAATCTTAGTGTTACAAATATGCCGCATAGTGCAAAAAAAAACATGCGATGAGATTTGGTTATAAAAATTACTTTTTAAAGAACAGTTTGAGTATCAGTGACCTTTAGTACTGTGTTGCACAGTGAGCTGAATACCCTAAAACTTTATTAGTTTTTAAAAGTTCCATTTCTTTGCTCAGCAGTTTGTAACTGTGTGAAAAAGGTTTGGGTTGCGACCACACTCTGTATCAGCAGATACACTCACTTAAATCCCAGAATCAGGTGGAGGTGCTCACCAGGGACCAGCAGTGGGATATATTGTGGAAATACAGATATCGAATAATTAAAAATGTACAGAAAGGTATATGTTTTTATTTGTCAAGGTGAAATGATTGACGCGGGAATGCTAAAGGTCCTGAAAGCAACAAAGTTTCTGCCCACTTGTAGAAATGAGCTGATTCTTAAGTGGGAAGTCTGGGGAGAAACAAAAAAGCTGAAACTTTTTAGCCACAGGACTACAGCGGATGGGAGAGGGATTATAAATCTGAGTTTAAGGGAATTGTGGGAAAGAAGGAAGGGGGGGGGGTGTATGTGGCTTTTGTTTTTGCAAAGAGTGGGT
>JAVLVB010000003.1:926290-943171 GCA_032876305.1 Orestias chungarensis
TGTGTGTGTGTGTGTGTGTGTGTGTGTGTGTGTGTGTGTGTGTGTGTGTGTGTGTGTGTGTGTGTGTGTGTGTGTGTGTGTGTGTGTGTGTGTGTGTGTGTGTGTGTGTGTGTGTGAGATACAGGGGATGGTGATGTGTTCAACCTCTTAAAGAAAGCAGAAGCTTGTTGAGCTGATGTAAACCTCAGACACCAAGGATCCTATTCCATCTGTTGAAGACTTTAATTGGGCCATAGTGATGATTGATTGTCATAGATTTTTTGTTTACATATGCATAATAGTGAGCTTTACTTCATTTATGAAGGCATTTGAGTTTTTGGGTGGTAGGTGTCAAGGATTTTAACATTTTTGGGGGTCGAGTTGAATTTTAGGCAACAACCAGGGAACTTCGGTTGAACACTTTTTATTTTTTTTATCAGCAATAAAACCTCCTGAGAACCGAAAGAAAAAAAATTTCTTCCAATTTTTATTTTTGTTTGATTTCCTCTATATTTAGGCCTTAAAAAAATGTTACAGTTTTTTTTCAAAAAGATTTTTTATTTAAAATTTATAGCATTTCCACTGTAGAGGACAACAGGACAATATTCATATAAAAACAGAACGGAATTCAGAAAATAAGGGAAGGAGGGGCAGACTATTTTTAGAGTGATATTCATCCATGAACATAATATAAAAATAAATAAATAAATTTACAAAAAAACCTAATGTTCCGTTACTAGCAAGGGCAAAATCTAGGTAATAATTCATTATAATTTATTGTCAAACGTATTTATCATTGAACTATAAAACCAAGAACGTGAGTAGTTTTCTGCTTTCTTTAGATATTTTAGCTGTGATAATCCTGGAAGTATGTTTTCTTTTTGGTTATTCATAGGAACATCTTGCATTTGGTGCACTTGATGTGTGTCTTGGCGTCACAGCCCCTGTTCCTGCGTCTTTCTTCATGTTTTAAATCCATCATAATCTTTGGCACGACCCTAGTTCCTAGTTTGCACACCGATGGTTCTAGTTGTGGGATCCTTCTTTTAGTTTACTTTAGTTTTTTTAGTGAAGGACTATCCAACAGCTCTTCAGCCAGGTGCAATTTTGAAGTACAAGTAGTTCTGCACGTTCTTAGCTGGTCGATTCAGCGCTTTGCTGTGAGACTTGTACTGGATCCAGACATTTGTAATGGCAAGATCAATGTACGGGTAATAGTTGACATGCAGTAGATGCTCAGCATTTGGTCAAAAATGTCAACGCCACCCATGTTGACGGTGTATACAGTGATTACACCCAACAGTCTAACCTGGACATGACATTTGTCTTTGTTGGACCTTCTGCTACAGACCTCTTCTGGGTCTTTCCCATAAACAGAGGAGGCCATCAGAACTGATTTATTATCCAACCATTTTGTCACTGCCAGCTCAGGCCCCCCCTCATTACCAACATCACAGAAGCCCTTCTCCCTTATTTTCTCATCTGCTTTTCTGCTGGCAATGCTTTGGAACCCTGTTGTTCATAATGGTTCCAGTTGCTGGAAGACTTTTTGAGAGCAAGCAGTTTTAACATTTTATTTAAATACACACAAGGTCATGTAAGAATGGACATAACCCTTCTTAAGACCGTTGCAGCTCCAAACTCCAACTCCCAGTCTTTGGCCCCTTTAGCCACGGCAGGCCATGTTCACTGAAATGCCTAAGAAAATTCATAATTTCTCGGCCAGTGGTATTTAGTGACACTCCAGTAGTTTGCAGCTGTTTTGACTGGTAAAAGCAGACACATCCTCAAAGATCTAGTCATAAATGTACTGTGAAAAGTTTTGGACTGGACTCCAGAATTCACAAATTTTAGGATCCTCTTGATACGCAGAAGCCCCAAGTAGCAAAGGTGTAAATGTGCAGTCATTAAATACATGGAAAAAGTCATGCTGTCCACTACAGGTGACGTTCAATAAATGGCTGTTATTTCAAAACACAAATAATGAAACTATTTCCCCAAAAAGAAAGTTTTATTTACATCTTAATGAACAGGCATGTATGTAATGTGTATGGTAAAAATGGCAATAGATAAAGAATATTTGGTTTACATTTCCTCTTTCTATAAAACGTTGTTTTTGGTATGGCGGCCATCTTGAAAAGGGAAGAAAATAAAGTTCCCAGCATGCAAAGCAATCACACGACACATCACTGGAAAGCCCAGGATGTCGTCTACAGAATACTATAAGGCTTAATGTTGTAACTCCAAATACTTAAGAAATATTAAGGTAAACATAATGTTAATTATAACGGACATAAGTGAATGGACTGGGTCTCAGGAGGTTAAGTCATTAGTGTGCGTTTAGACGTCAGTGTAACAAGCGCAATTTTTAATCATACTAACAAAACATTTTCAGCATGTATATCAATGTGAGGTTTTATTATCATTACTGTCATCGGATTTCCTATTCTTTCCCTTCACTATGATAACTGGACATTTGAAATCTGTGGAGATGTCTGCTATAAAGTTTTTTTTTGTTTTTTTAAATTTTATTTTCCATACATATTTTTCTGAAATCAAAGTATCGATACATCATAATGATACAAATCAAGTAAAATGGCGTAGAAATCTTAAGTTACCAGGAAAAGTTAAATTACTAAAGTAAATGTAACAAGTTACTATCCACCCAGACTAGAAATATGAAAAATAAATGTCACTATTTAGTCCATTTTCTTGTTTGGTATTTGGTGTGTTCCCTTTGAAGTTATAATAAAGTACAATAAATAATAAAGCGCTAAACTCCAGCTTTGTCTTGCAGCATCCTTGACAGCGCCATGTCACTTGTCTCAGCTAATCTGTTCCTTTTCTCTCCCTCTCTCTTATTTTTTATGGCCTTTGCTTCAGCAGCAGCATCTATCCCATAACCATGGTGGTGCTCCTGTTCCCCTCACCCCTCATCCCTCTGGCCTCCATCCCTCTCAGCTAGGTGGTTCGGCTAGTCTCCTGGCGCTGTCCGGAGCACTCGGCGCCGTTCCTCCGCATTTAGCAGGAAAAGAAGGTAGTGACAAAAAACCTCACCTCGGTGGACCAGACTCTCATGCTGCAGGACCCGATCACCTCCGGGGTAAGGGGATTGTCCCATCACTGAAATAATAGATGAGCTAATATCCCTGCACTTTAAATAACTACATTGAAAGATATATTCAACATATATATATTTTTTTTCTTCTCTGGTGACACCGTGACTTCAACCATGTGCTTGCTTATTCGATGGCACTAGAGCGAGAACCTGGCACGGTAAGTTAGTTTGTGCTTGTTTTTTGTTTGTCTTTTAGGAGATAGTTTGGTTAGGAAATATACGCCCTTCTCACCTGGGTCGATATTTAAACGGCGTTCTGAAACAAGTTCAAACAATCCGCTCTGAGTTTGATGTAAAAATTTAGTGGAGCTTTAAAACCAGATGAGTAATTCTGATTAGATCATTTTTAAAAGACTTGCCTTTTTTGTTGACATGTATTTTATTTTGAAGATATTTGCAAGTTTTCTGTTATGTTTTGAAGTTAAAGTATTTCACAATTCTGGCTAATTTTTGTTATTTATCAATTCCTCCATACATCTGTCTCTGTTCGTCTATCATTTTATTTTTCCATTATTCATGTAGTTTAAAGCCATATCAGAGATGATTTCATTCCATTAATTTTACAATGAAGTTTATACTACAAAAATCTAAGTTCTACTTGTAATTATTTAACTTTGCACTGAAACAACTTTCATCCTGCATTTGTATGTTTTGTCTGTTGGTTTATGAGTGTGTTTGGGATCTTACTTGCATTGTTGTGCCTATTTAACACCTCGGTGAGCAGATTACCCCCCTTTCCCTTCCCCTCTTCTTGGATCCCCTGATCCCACGCTTAAAGACTCTCATTGTGTTTAATATCACCACCGCTGAGTGGGAAGGGCTTTAGGAAAGGGTGGGACCGAGGGAGCAGCAGTCATATGATACCAAGCTTGTGTGTGTGAGCGAGAGACACTGCGCTAAAAGCGAATGGGGGGAGGGGGGAAAGACGACGGCGGAGGGGGATTGCTTATGTTTTGCGGGTCACTGCGTCTGTGCGCGGCTCGCTAAAACCTTTCAATAAAAGGGGGTAGGAGGTGAGGGAGGGGCGCTGGCAGTATTCCATCCCTCATCAGACTTTCTTTTCCTCCGCTCCCTCCCATCTTTTCTCCTCTAATCTCATCTCCTCCTTTTCTTGTTCTTTTTCCCCTTCAACCCCCTCCGTCTCCGCTGCTCCGATCCTTCTTCATTTAACCTTAACCCCCTCCAAAGTGCTGCTCGCTCTCTCGCTCGATGCGTGCATGCGCTTGTGTATGTTAGATGCGCATTTCATTGACAGACCGAGACTATAATGGACTCAACATGAAGCTTTAATCCATTAACAATAGGATCCGTTGGTCAGGAGGCCAGAGGGGGGGGGGGGCTGCTCCGTCTTTGTGTGTGTTTAGTCTTGGGAGACTACAATATTATGCAACTAATACACACTGACATCCTGTTACACTCTGGAGTCTACACACGGTCTTTCACAGTCAATTACACAGCACACACACACACACACACACACACACACACACACACACACACACACACACACACACACACATACACACTCTGCAGCCAGTACAGCTTGTCAGAGCCAGGAGAGAGAGGGACAGAGCGAGCACTGATAGATTTCGAGAGCCACTTAATGTAATCATCAGCTTCAGAGGCATGTGTTTTTTTTTTGGCTCCGGCCGGCTTTGGTCAAGTGAGAAAAGAGGTTGCCGTTAAAGTGTTAGTGCTGCTTAATTCATGCTTCTGCCAACCGTTAACCTAGAGTCAGTTTTTCTAACCTGCTTCATGCACAGCTGAGAAGCACTTGTAATTAGTGGCTGGTGGGATCCAGCAGTGTCGCACGTTCAGGCCGCATGCCCTCTGTAAAGGAAAAAGCCTAACTGTGCATTTTAACTTCAAATATATTTCTTTTTTCTTTCTTTTATTTTCTTCAACACCTATCCTCCATCTACAGAGCAACTCTCTGCTCCCGGAAAGTCTTAGAAACTCTGACAAGCGACGCAACGGACCAGACTTTTCAAATGACACCAAGAAACGCAAAGTGGAGGATAAGGACTCAAGCCATTATGTGAGATGTTATTCTGCTTTTCTGTGTATCTGCTGTCTAAAGTAAGAGTTAAGTATAGGTTATAATTTTATGATCTGATTGACTCAATTAGGATAGTGACGGAGAGAAAAGTGATGACAACCTAGTCGTGGATGTGTCCAATGAGGTTAGTACGTATTTTGTTGCATATTTGTGGGTGTTTTACTTGTGATATGCAGAATCTTGTTCAGCAGTTCACCCCTTTCAAATTTCCAGATTTTTCCATCCTTCAAATTGTAATTTTAGTGTATTTTTATTGGGATTTTATTTAATGGGACAATCCAGGGCTGACATGGAAAGAAAGGAGTACATTTTTCAGCTTCTAACTGGTTTTCTTCCAGGACTTTCTTGTGTTTGTTTCACCAAATTTCCTGGTCCCGGACCATAATGTCCTACACACAGCATGATGCAGCTGCTATCATGTTTCACATGCAGTCGCTCTGTTCAGATTGATGTCTGGAGTTTGGTGTTTATGTGAAATGCAGTGTCACAAAAGACAAATAGTTACTGTTTTGCTGCTCTCCATTGTCGTCTTGATCCTGTTTGTTCATTTTAGTTCTCGAACAAACCCTCAATTCCTTCAGAGAATAGATGGATTCATACTGAGAATAAACTACGCTCGTTTTTCTGAATTAAAATCCAAATATTATGTACATACCGTGTAAAAGTCATGTGTGGGACTAAAACATACAATTAAAAAAAACACTATAAAGTTTTATGTGTTACAATGAGGGTATGTAAAAAGATGTGTGATTAGTTTTTGTTTTTTTAAACTGACTAATTACTTAAACTGAAATTACAGTCATTGGATAGCTACTTTATTCACAAGATTAATGTTGATTCTGTTTTTCTGACGAACAGGAAAATCTCTTCGTTGCCGCTCTGCTGCAGCTTTACTCTCACGTGCTTCACTTGTTTGTTTTTCCCATCAGGATGCGGCTTCTCCTCGCGGCACTCCGCTTCCGTCCCCCAGAGAAAATGGTCTAGATAAGGCACGTCTTCTCAAAAAAGATCCATGTAGTCCAGCCTCCACTGCTTCATCCGCCAGCTCCTCTTCTCTCAAATCCAAAGAGATGCCAATGGTAGAGTTGTCACTCACTTTTACTGCATTGCAGAAAGTCACGATAAATAAAGGATATTAATATTATTTGATCTCTTCCTGGTTGGCAGCGCGATAAGGCAGGAACACCTGGTTTAAAGTCGAGCACTCCCACACCTCGAGGCGACTCTACCCCTGGTCCCAGCTCCACTCCTGGGGTCAGACCAAGCCTCTCGAAACCTCCATCGATGGAAATCCCCCATCCACCTAGTAGGTCTCATTTTAATGAATTCAGTGTCATTTAAAGATGTTTATTTGAAGTAAGGAGAATAAAAACTTTGCAAAGTTTACACCGCAATTGGATCAAAGGGTAAAGTTGGTGTTGTCCAATCATGTTTACACTTAAACATTCAATTAATCATTTTAATATTTGTGTCTGGAAGTTTGGGATTTTCTGGCAAATTCATTTTTACCTTCTGGTGGGGAAAAAAACTCAACTTTTGTTGCATTTCTTCAGCCGCAGGTCTACGGACTCCTCTGGCCGTGCCCGGCCCGTATCCAGGTGCCTTTGGGATGCTGCCTCACGCAGCAGGAATGAACGGAGAGCTCGCTGGTGCTGCCGCTTACGCTGCCGGCCTGCACAACATGTCGCCTCAGATGAGCGCGGCCGCCGCAGCCGCCGTAGCAGCGTACGGCCGCTCACCAATGGTGAGGCGAACGTTTAGAAAATCATAAAACATATTAAGAAAATAAAAGTAAATAAAGAACAAACATATCTTCCTGTGTTTCTAAAGTAAAACTGCTCACAGTAAGTCTAAAACTGCTGTTTGGTCAAAAAATAATTTTTATTCAATATCTCAACATTTTATTTCTTCAGAAGAGCTAGTAGGTATGCTTCAGGTTTACCAACAAGGTGAAATATTTTAATTTCCGTTAACGTCCGCTGATGTTTGTATGCCTAGTGTCGTTTTTTTCTACATTAGTTCAAACATTTTGACTTTACAGACATGAAGATTAAAATCAGTTGACACACCTTAATCAAACATGCATGCCGTCTATTGGAGTCTTCAGAGAGGTTTACTCGAAACAAATTTGCTTTGACGTTTAGCGTTATTCCATCAAGAAATAAAAATTAAAAAAGCTATTAGCTTTACCGACAACGCCTGAGCATTTTATTATTCAAGCCGTGTGGGGGAAAAAAAAAATTGGCGAGTGCAGGTCTGGTCTCTGTGATCAATCGGCTCATCATTTCTGAGTGTATTTGCGTAGTGTTCATTACACAGTTTAAATAGGTTTAGGAGACGCAGCTGTGTCTGTTCAACACTTGACTCTGGTCATGTACTTAGCAGCTACGCTAGTGTGTGAGTGTGTGTTTTAATGGTGTGGGCAGAAGGGCAGTTTGTCTTGTGATCATGAAGTTTGTGCTTTTCTCTCTAGGCTAATATTGACCTACTGTCTTTCAGGGCCATAATCATGAGACGTATTTAAACTTTCCTTCTAAAATATGTCTCGTCTTTTCAAGGTTGGGTTTGATCCTCACCCTCACATGCGAGTACCTGGAATGCCTCCTAGTCTCACAGGGATTCCTGGCGGAAAACCGTAAGTGTGATTATTTTTATTTTTTTTGTTTGGTTTTTTTGTTTATTCGAAGGGTATTCCTATATTCCTCTGATATGATTTCGATGTTAACTTTCCCCGTCTCTGTGTGCGTCCAGTGCGTACTCCTTTCACGTCGCAGCAGACGGACAGATGCAGCCGGTTCCTTTTCCCCCAGATGCTCTGGTGGGACCGGGAATCCCTCGTCACGCCCGCCAGATTAACACGCTGAACCATGGAGAGGTGGTGTGCGCCGTCACCATTAGTAACCCCACCCGTCACGTTTACACGGGAGGAAAGGGATGTGTCAAGGTCTGGGATATCAGTCACCCTGGAAATAAAAGCCCCGTCTCCCAACTTGATTGCTTGGTGAGTAAAGTTTGTAGTATTATTATTTTGTTATTGTTTTTTCATAAGGCTTTTGTCAGAAAGAGACTACTTTGTTTAGTTTGATTATTGTAAGTCTGGGTGAACAAAAATCTAAGTTGGGGTTCCTCAGGGGTTGGGGTTGGGCCACTTTATTACAACATCTCTAAATATAGAGCACTGCAGCAGATTTCAACAAATATATGCTTACAACACAATTTCATATCTATCTGTGACTAGCCTGATCCAGTCACCAAGTGTGTTTGTCCATAATGTCAGAATTTCTTTCTGCTTAATTTGCTCTCAAAAATGCAAAGATGGGTAACGGCGAGATTGATCTTGACAACAGCAGGAAACCTTGGTGTTGTTACGGACTTGGACCTCAAATGGTTTTCTGCCAAAACGAGATGAAAACAAACAATGCATTCAGAATTTTCAATAGGTTAGATTATTGCTGCTAATACAAAATACTGGTGTCAGCGTCCTAAAAAAGACCAGGAAAATTGTTCTTAATATCAGCTCTTAATCAGTGCACTGGCTCCCGGTTTGACAGGAAAGATTTTACAATGTTTTCTTATAGGTCTATATAAAGCACTGAACTGTTTTAGGTCGAACAATATTTTTTGGTTACCTTTTAAGTAAAAACCATGTAGACCTTCAGGTCTTCAGAGAACTGCTTACTCAGGGTTCCCGGCACTAGAACTAAACAAAGTGAGGCAGCATAGGGGGTCTATACAAAAAAGATAAGGTAACGAGAAAGTTTCAGAAAACCTCAGCTGTAGAAGCATTTTTTTCTTAAATAAGGGCTGATTATTATTATTAGATTTAGTAAAAAAAAAAAATTTCGATCGCTGATTAGTTTAGTAATGATGTTCGGTGTGCTGATCCAGGAGGAATAAATGCTCCAAGTAGACGACTCCATGCAATATACTGGCTTTCCTTAGAGTGGAACATTTTTAAACAGAATTTTTTTTTACCATGTTTAAAAGTATTTATGATTGGAATGACATAATTTTTTGTAAAGTTTTTTTAAAAGGTTTTTAAGGTTTTAAATTAACATTTTGTTTTAAGTGATTAAAATGTCTTTTCTGTTTTATCAGAACCGAGACAACTACATCCGCTCGTGTCGACTCCTTCCAGACGGTCGAACACTTATTGTGGGCGGCGAGGCGAGCACACTGTCGATCTGGGATTTGGCCACGCCCACTCCAAGGATTAAAGCCGAGTTGACATCCTCAGCACCCGCATGCTACGCTCTGGCCATCAGCCCCGACTCCAAAGTCTGCTTCTCGTGCTGTAGTGACGGCAACATCGCAGTCTGGGATTTACACAACCAGACACTTGTTAGGTGAGAAAATAATATGCGCTGATTCTGCAACTAGTTTTGTTTCATAGCATAAAACACCTCAACAATCATTTTTATTCCACTCTGACAAAGTTAACTTCCTGTCTTGGGTAAATTTAGGTCATTGCACGAAAAGCTGCAATATTTATCTTTTTTGCGGCCTATAATGGCTAATAACCACTTATATTACATAAGTGATGTGGTTTTTGTTTAACTGTGACCTCTTGTGTCTTCTGCAGGCAGTTTCAGGGTCACACAGACGGAGCCAGTTGCATCGATATCTCCAATGATGGCACAAAACTGTGGACAGGAGGTCTGGATAATACGGTTCGCTCCTGGGATCTCAGGGAGGGACGGCAGCTGCAGCAGCACGACTTTACTTCTCAGGTACGCACTCAGAGAGAAGAAGCAACTACATAAAAGTTAAAATAAATAAGTTTGTATGTAGTATTTATATTAATATACTGTAAATACTCAAGGTTGGTTTAAAAAAGGCAAAGCTGTTGCGTTTTATGAGTTTCTGCCTTCCCCTGTCCAGATCTTCTCTCTTGGCTACTGTCCGACGGGAGAATGGCTCGCCGTCGGCATGGAGAGCAGCAACGTCGAGGTCCTTCACGTAACGAAGCCGGACAAATACCAGCTCCACCTTCATGAGAGCTGCGTTTTGTCCCTGCAGTTTGCTTACTGTGGTAAGAAACAGTAATGCGTTTGGTATTTGCTTGTTAATTTACATGTTCCCGTTTCGCTGTCGACCGGATGTTGTTGACGACGCAGTTGTTTCTGTGTGTTTTGTGTAGGAAAATGGTTTGTGAGCACAGGGAAGGACAACTTGCTGAATGCATGGAGGACACCCTATGGGGCCAGTATTTTCCAGGTTGGTAGGAAATTATCTGGATAAAAATGTGCCACATACAACTGTAATCCTGAATTTAGCATCTGAGTTTGACATGCCGTATCGCTGCGTTGAAAGCAGAGCTTTATTTTCCAGTGTCAGAATCTAATTATCTGCTTTGCTGTCTTTCAACTCTATATCTAGGATGTTTATCCTTCTAAATACTCTGTTAGGCAAGGCAAGGCAAGTTTATTTGTATAGCACATTTTCGTGTACAAGACAATTCAAAGTGCTTTACATAGGAAAAAAGATCAGAAAATGAAACAATAAAATCAGCTTTAAATTTAAAATAAATAAAATTAAAATAAATTATAATAGTAATAATATTCTCAGCTGCTATATGCCCAGTTAAATAAGGCTGTTTTCAGCCTGGATTTAAACAACTGCAGAGTTGAAACCTGTCTCACCTCTTCGGGAAGACTGTTCCAGATTTTAGGAGCATAAAACTGGAATGAAGCCTCCCCTTGTTTGGTCCTGACTCTGGGCATCAGCAGGAGGCCACTACCTGAGGTTCTCAGAGTCCTGGCTGGTTCATATGGTTCTAACATGTCAGATATGTACTTTGGGGCTAAAGCATGAAGAGATTTGTACACAAGCAAGGCTGTTTTAAAGTCTATTCTTTCAGTGACAGGAAGCCAGTGCAGAGACTTAAGCACTGGACTAATGTGGTCATATTTCCTGGTTTTGGTCAGAACTCGAACAGCAGCATTCTGGATGTTCTGAAGCTATCTTAGGGTCCGTTTAGAAAGCCCAGTGAGCAGGCCGTTACAGTAGTCTAACCTGCTAGAGATAAAAGCATGGATAAGTCTTTCTAGGTCTGGTTTAGAGACTATTCCTCTGATTCTGGCAATGTTTTTAAGATGGTAAAAGGCTGCTGATGTTACTGATTTAATGTGGCTGTTGAAGTTCAGGTCAGAATTGAGTATTACCCCAAGATTTTTGACCTGATGTTTAGGTTCCAGAGAGAGCATCAGAAGGTAACTAATGACACTTTCTCTTTGTTTCTGTGGGCAACAGACAAAGATTTCAGTTCTGTCGGAGTTTAACTGAAGGAAGTTGTTCTGCATCCAGAGACTGATCTGTTCAATACAATGACACAATAAATCAACAGGCCCATGTTCTCCTGCTGTCAGCGACACGTAGATCTGAGTGTCATCAGCATAGTTGTGGTAGGACACATCATGGCTGCGTATTAGCTGTCCCAATGGACGCATGTACAGATTGAATAAAAGGGGTCCCAGGATCGACCCCTGGGGAACCCCACAGGTTACACCCATTCGGTCGGAGACGCAGTTCCCAATTTGAACAAAGTAACACCTGTCCTCAAGGTAGGACTTGAACCAGTTTAGAGCCATACCAGTGATTCCCACCCAGTCTTTTAACCTCTTTAATAAAATAACATGGTTAACTGGATCAAAGGCGGCAGTCAGGTCCAGCAGAACTAGGAGAGAGACTTTGCCTACATCTGAGTTTAGGCGGATGTCGTTTGTCACGTTGATCAGAGCCGTCTCAGTGCTGTGGTGGGGCCTAAAGCCTGACTGGAAAGCATCAAACACATTGTTAGACAGGAGAAAGTCACTCAGCTGTTGGTATACAACTTTTTCCACCACTTTTCCTAAGAATGGCAGGTTTGATATGGGCCGGTAGTTGTTCAGTAGAGGAGCTATGTCTGTCGTGGAAACAATTGCATTTTTAATGCCTTGAACTTTTTCATTAAAGAATACTGCAAACTCCTGACATTTAGATGTAGAAATCAGTTCCAAGGGGATCGAGACTGGAAGGTTTGTTAATCTACTCACTGTAGCAAATAGGACACGAGAGTTGTTTCTGCAGTTTTTGATGATTTCTGAAAAATAGCTCTCTCTGGTTCTACGCAAAGTCTGGTTGAACACACACAACTTTTCTTTGTAGATTTCAAAATTGACCTGGAGAAGTTAATAAATTAGAAGTTTGGCAATGGTGGCGCGGATCAAACGCTGGAACGGACCACTGTTGTCAGAGTAATTACGAAGATTTATGATTTAGACCAATGTAATCTGATTTCTGTGTTTCGGAGGATGTCGGACTGATATCGACATCAGATCGGGCTTTTACTGAAAATGTAACCAGTAAGAAAATAAGAAAAATCTCTTTAATCTGTGGAAAGGCTTTAGAAGTTGTTCATTTTTATGAATTATAAATCTTTTTGGTTTCACTAAAAGCTTTAAATTTTTTGGTTTTCATCTTTTCTTGCTCATTTCTTTTCAGTCTAAAGAATCCTCATCAGTGCTAAGCTGTGACATATCTGTGGACGACAAATACATCGTCACCGGATCGGGAGACAAGAAGGCCACCGTTTACGAAGTCATCTACTGAAAATCTGACGCTCACAAACGTTTACAGGAATTTTTTAAAGAAATGTTTACCTGGACTCATGAGAGGCTTGAAATCTACTGAAGACACAGAAGATATTTGATGTGCAGATATTTATTGTGCCTGTGAACATGCCTCTAGAACCACTGGGGACTTCTGTGGCGTGTTTATCGCTGGTGGAGGATGAGGAACCTCGTGGTTGCTATTCACTGCTTTCTGTGGTGAACCAGGACCAAAGTGAGACTCTTGACTGGATCCAAGTCTTCAGACTAACAATAAACTCACTGCATCTAGCCAGAGGGAAAATATAAAGAGACCTAAATGGACAGAAATTAGAAAGACGGACCGAATAAAAACCGACAGACGAAGCGTTCCTACTAACCTCACCGCAGCCGTAGCTGTCCACCCACAAAACTGTACTTTTGTTTCTAAAAAATAAAACGTTTTTCTTCGTTTTAAAACGATGCCTCGAACATGGAAGACGGTAAAAGGATTATTTGAAGTATAATCAGTTTTTCAAATGACCTTATTATTGGAGTTTCTTTGTTTTAATCCAATTTTGTTTTGAAAGAACAATTGGTGGA
Source organism: Orestias chungarensis (assembly GCA_032876305.1). Taxonomy (NCBI): domain Eukaryota; kingdom Metazoa; phylum Chordata; class Actinopteri; order Cyprinodontiformes; family Cyprinodontidae; genus Orestias; species Orestias chungarensis. The sequence continues at coordinate 939,618 of JAVLVB010000003.1, forward strand.
AATCTGAAATAAAAGTTGTAAGAGACTTGATTTAATCCTCAAATCCCATTAATGCCCTTGTCATTATTTATCCCTAAACGGCAAATCTGTACCTTGTTTTTTCACGCAGCAGATCCACATACCAGCCGGCGTCTCCGGGTTATTTACTAGAGTTACGATGTTTTTTTCCAAAAAGGTGTCGAACTGTCTGTCTTACTGTGTTTTCTTTATTTTAATTTCATTTGTTTAACAACTCGTTCCCAACCTGCCTTTCACTGCAAAACACTCTGTCTTATTGTTTAAATAGTTTACGCTTTGTAAAGTGGAACAAACTGATTATTCTGTCATCTGGGTTAATCTTTCTGTATCGCTTAGAACTAGAGGTTTAAAAAAAAAGAGACTAATGGTAAATAAATGTCAAAGCGTCTGTCAGATAGTCTCACTTGTTTTATCCTAATGATAAAATGCCACGAGGCTGTTTTGTGTCTACAAAGCATAATTTAACACTAGACGATTAAATTATTTGCCATTCTTTGCAAAACATCACAATTTGCCTGTAAAATTGTAAATACTTTTTCTTTCTTACCAAATATGCTGTAGAGATGACAAACTGCTTTTGTACATGTTTTTCATTTAAACAGGAATAATTCTAAACTGTCTTAAAGTAGCCAAATGATTGACTTGTCTGAATAAATGTGAGTTGTTTTGTATTTTTGTGACGCTTGTATCATTTGTTTTCTTTGTTAACTTCCTGATTTAGCCAGAAACACATAGTTATAGACACATTTATCATGCCGACCCGGCATACCCAAAATTAAACTGAATATTAAACAGACATGTATATTTTTCCTTTACAATATAAATACTTTTGGACTAATTGTACAAATAATGGTGAGAAAAGATACATATATGCAATTTCATGATGCTACTATGTGTGTAAATTAAGTAAGAAAAGCTGCATGAAAGAAATCTGGACTTTGTGCAGAAGAAGAGCTTCCTTTGGTTTTAAATTGACCAAAGGTTTCTTGGGGGAAACGTCGAACTGGTGTCTATTCCCATGGTTTTCATACAGCTGTTATGTGAATTGTTGTGTGTATCTTTTAACATTTAACAACAAAAGCAAAACGATTTTATTTATTTTTTTATCTACTGGTTTGGTATTGCAAACTGGATTATTTCAAAACATTTCAAATCAAATATTACTTCTATGGATCCACAAAAAAATAAAACGCTGTAACTTAAAAAAAAAAAACTTCTCAAAAATCAGATGGAATTGCTTTCAAAATAGTATCAAAAGTGGAAACCACACAGAACCTCGAAGGACTTAGATTACACCACACTGCTCTTCAGCCACCCCCCGCCCCCCAAAAAAAGTTTTAACATTTATTTTCATCTGGAAACAGGAATTTGAATCGCTGAAGAGTCGTGTACCTATTTTTAGCCGAGCTGAGACTCTTTCCTCGCCAGAACACAAGCGGGCTGACAGTTTTTGACTGAAGCTTCAGTCAATGCCAGAAATTAAACCTCTGAGTACCATTGTTGCTTAAGCACCTTTATGTACACTTTTCCTTCCACTCAATTTTCCAATAATATGGTTGGATGCAGCAGTCTGTGAACAACCAGCTTACTTAGCGTTAAGGGTCTGAATGACTTTCTGCTAATAAAGTGTCAATTTAGCTGTCTTTAGCTTTTTGAACAAGATAAAGACGATTGAAATGATTAGTAAATCTTTTATGATTTGACTAAAGTGTGACACAATACATTTACAATTTTTTATTTATTTTATTTTAACTAAGTTTTTGGGTTTTATTAGCTTTAAGCCAAACTGATCAAAGTTAAAGAAAACTTTGAATATATTGCTCTATGTGTAACAAATTTTTTTAGGAGTTTGTATTTTAATTGCTACTGAGCTTTATCAATATTTGTGGAATCGACACTTCCAGCTATTTTTTGTTGATACTTTTATTTCCACAGAAACAAACTGTGGCATGTAAACAAACAAAAACATAGAATGAAGATTGTGTTTGTTCTCAGGATAATCAAAAAGCCTTTTGATTAGTCTGGTCTTGTTTTTTGACTAGATGGATAGGTAGGTAGGTAGGTTGGTAGGTAGTTTATTGATCTCAGAGGGAAATTTAACAGTTACATCAGATTTGCTGATTAAAAATGAAAAGTTTGGGCAGGCGACTCAACCACTTAGTTTAGATGGTAACGTTTGTCAGCTTTATGTGGAGCTGCGCTTTCAGGGTTGTATTTTTATAGAGATATTGTGTATATTATGTTGGCTGCAAAACAGAGCAGCTGTTCAAATCAACTGTGTGTTAAGTAAGTGAATCCAATCCCCTGCTAAATACTAACTTCAACAACAAACAGACTTGCGTCTGTGTCTTTCCCAGATGTAAACTGTAAATCTGATTAATTACTGTGGATATATAATTCTGTCTATCCCCAGAGCTGAAACACACACAAACACAAAAAAAATCCAAATACATGCAATCATATATGCACACTTGTACCGCAAGGTGATTATGTGGCAATTACAGCAGTAGCATTGACGAGATGAAACTGATCCTTTGGATACGGGGTATGTCACTCTAAGTTCTTGGTCCATCTAGAGATTTCTTGAGCTCAGAATCACAGCGTTCTCTTTTTGAGCTTCACGGCTGCTTCCTCTCTCTTGATATGCAGACGGATTATTCCTCGTAAATCTCCCAAATCCCTAATCCTATTTATCTCAACGCCACACACACAAAAAAAGTTGCTCTATGCCCACTGAACAGCTTAGGTGTACAGTACGGGGTTTAAGTATTTCTATATTCATTTCTCTGGGTTGTTTTAAACTGATACGTTTAGGCTGCGATCGTCTCAGACATGCATTGGTCTGTAGGTTTCAATCTGGCTCTGTAATATGTAACAAGGAGACTGTGTGTTAGATACGTCATGTTGACAATCTGGACATTTAATGTAATAGATGTTACGAAACCAAAAATGTTACTATGTAATTTTCCGATGTGAAGCACTTTGAATTGTCTTGTACACGAAAATGTGCTATACAAATAAAGTTGCCTTGCCTTGCCTTACCAAGTAGTAAACAGGTTATTAGTTTTAGTATTCTGTTGCATACAATTTTTTATGATTGTATATCTCTGAAATGTGTCATGCAACAAAAAAAAACAATAAAAAAAATCAGGTGTAGGGTTTATCGTTTAAGAGCAGCTGAGAGAGAAGACACACCTGAATCTATTTGAATTCCCACAAACCTGAGCAGAGGATAACAAGTGTGCTGCTGCTTCTGCCGCTGCTTCTGCTGGCAGAGTGAATAAAACCAAGCCTTCAAAACCACTAAACCTCGTTAGACTCTTTTCATTCACCCGCCTCCATCTTTTCTCTTTCTCTCTCCGTACCTACTCTGTCTCATTGAAGTTTTTCCTCCTCCTGCTTCTCTTGCTTCCTCCAAAGGTTTTGTATGTAATCTTATTTCCTTTTAATCCCTGGTGGTCCTTTGCTTCCCTGTCTCTCTCTCTCTCTCACACACACACACACACACACACACACACACACACACACACACACAC
>JAVLVB010000003.1:947233-972370 GCA_032876305.1 Orestias chungarensis
GTCGGTCGTGGCAGATGGCTGCTTGTACTGAGCCTGGTTCTGCTGGAGGTTTCTTCCTGTTAAAGGGGAGTTTTTCCTCTCCACTGTCGCTACATGCATGCTCAGTATGAGGGATTGCTGTAAAGTCAACGACAACACAAGCCATTGTTTCTGCCTGCTGATTCCAGAGGAGTGAATGCTGCAAGTCAATGACTCGATGTAATCTGCTGGGGTTCCTTAGATTGGAAACTTTTTCAAATTGATTTGTTAGAATGTATCCTTGATTTTAATTTATTTTTTGTAAAGTGCCTTGAGACGACACCTGTTGTAAATTGGCGCTATATAAATAAACTGATTCTTGATTCTTGATTCTTGATATTAGAAGTGGTCTTAAAATATGACTAAACTTTTACTTTCATAGATTCCTGTAAGTCATTAATATTATATTTGATTAGTTTTGTGGGTCTTTACACAGAAGACACCAGAAATCTCATCATGTATTAACAAAACAGTAACATTCCCGACAGCACAACATACAGTTGCATTTGACAACGTTTTTCAGGCCACCACAGCAAAAAGCAGCCAAAAGTATTTTTGCTGTGTAGTTAGCGTGTCCTTTCTGCCCGCGAATTACACAGAGACACATTATTAACTCAAATGCTGACTCTCGTAAAGATATTTGTCCAAAGATGATGAGATCTCGGTCTGATCAATCTCTGACGACGTAAAAACCGTTTATGACAGATTTGTTGTACCAGGTTCCATCTAAAAAGTTGGACAGATTCTGATTGTTTGAATAGCGCTGTTGCTGAGCAGGGTTGGTTCACAGATTATGTTGCAGCAGAAACTCGATTCAGGATACTGTAGGCATACGCTTACACCCAAACTAACTCTGAGTTTTTACCTACCCTGCTTTCTGAAATTGACCCCAGCTGTAGATTTTGTTTGACAGATTAATTGAATCCATCTTGAAACTTCCAGGTTCTTCTGCAGTCAGCACTCTGACAAACGGGTCTGATGTGTTTTAAAACAGTTTCCTGTGAACTACACTTCTCAAAACCGTTTACCAATTTAAGAGAAATTGATCAGAAACTGATCAATTTCACTTAGTGTCATGTAGTGTCTCCGTTTTTTTTTGCTTCTGGCATCTTTTGTTGACAATGTACTGAAAAAAAAGAACAAGAAAACTTTCTCGTCACTTGTCAGGTCACAAAGAAAATGAAAGCTTCTCAGCACTTTCCTGGTTGCACTAATCCTGCATCTGTTTTTTTTAAAGTTTACAGCTCTGGGACAGGCAATACATTCTATAATTATACTGCAGCATGATATAATTAACAGGGAGCAGAGATCCTAAATGGTGAAGGTCCTCCCAAGATTCAGGATTTTCAAGGATTTTAATCAGTTAAATATGCGCGTAGCTACGTGTCTAATCTGCTGGTTAATCTCACAAACACTTTTTTATGTGATTGCTAGCTGCTGCAAGGATTACCGCATCAGCGATCACATCCAGATTTCCATAATCCTCCTCCTCTGATAAAACTCTGTTTGTGCAGCTCGTCCCTTTGTTACGCTGTGAAACATTGTCCATTTATTTCAAAACAAATTCTCTATCTGTTTCGATTTAAGGTATGTTAATTTGAAACACCATATTTTTGGTTTTCAAAGTTATATTCAAAATAAAAAAGGATGGAAATTCTTAGTTAATATATAAGTGTGAAACGCTTATCGTAATTATAATCATAATGGATATTAAAAATGGGATTTTAATAGCTTCCTTCTTTTTTAATCACCGCTCCATATGCAGAAAAATAAAAAAAGTGTTATGAAAAGATGAAAGTTTTTTTGCCTGTTAACTGCAAACATTTATATATAAAAAGTATAATTTTAATTGCTAACTTAATTCTTTTGTGCAATTTAAAATAAAATGAACCCAAATCCAATGTTTGTAAATGTAAATGTGTGACAAATGTGCTGATTACTTAGGCTAAAGCCAAGAATAATATTGTGTTATTTAAAGGACCTAAAGACCGTAGCTCAAGACAATAAAGCTATACTAAATGCAATACGGAAATATTTAAAATTTTCATTACAATATTGTACAAAAGCAGCAAAATCAGTGTTTCATTTTCCAGGTTTATATTTTGTTTGCACCCCAAAAAAAATGTTGGGATTATTTTTTTTTTTGTTGGTATATTTATTTTACCTTCAACAGACCAAATAGTGTTTTAAAGTAATATTTTTGCTAATTGTTTGGTACATCTCAATTACTTCAATCTTTCATGTAACCATATTTGTTTTGTAATTAAGTTTGGGCTTACTCATTTTTTTGACCAACTATGTTACCCTCTATTTGATCCATCTTAATCAATCCCTTTGAAATACGCATTGATTAACAAAACAGGGTAGTAAAGTAATAATGTCATCACTTTCAGGAAGCAAAGTTGAGTCTCAGAACACATCATTTCAGTCCTTGTGATGGCCACACCTGCGGCCACACAGTGGTAACCAACATTCTTTAAGTGATACATATCACTAAACCTCTGCAGCTTTGAAAACATAGGTTTTGTTTTTTGTTTTGCACGATTAAAATACATTACTTCTAATTGTATCGCACACATTCAGTTAACTTCTGTATGTTTAATTCTGTTAAACACCTACCATTCTTTGTGTTTTCTTTTGCTGCTGCTGTGGGGGAGTAACCTAAACTGGGCTGAAGCAAAGGCCATCAAATTGAAAGATTGGAGCATACCATTCTGAGCTCCACCAGGGGGAAACAATTGAATGTTTTTTCTTTTTGACATAATATAATATAATTTCTTTCCTTTTATGATTCAGTTATTGGTTTTGTTCAGTGTTCAGCCATTTAATTTAATTATTTAACTAGCTGTGTTTACTTTAGTTTATTTACATTTATTATATTTGTTAGTAGATGTTCCCCTCTCCCTTTTCCCCACTGGGTTGACCTGGAATGATCAGCCAGTATTTAAGTCCCCTTTTTTGGTTGTGTGTCAGGTCAGTTTGTTTATTTGGTTTGAACAGTTAGTTTGAGGTTTTGTTATGTTGAACCTCAATATTTTTGCCTTGAGTTTATCTTCTTTATTTGACCTCTTTTAAGGGCCTTGCATATATTATTTGCATCTTGTTATTTTTGGGGAAATAAAACCCCATGCTTAACCGGCTCAGTCCCTCACAGTCATGAAGACTTGGGTTAAAGTCAGGGGCAAAGTATGTTTCATTAGACAGCCAGACTAGGAAAACAAAGAATTAGGGATGCACCGATGCATCGTTACCTGCCATCGGACATTGGAAAAAAATTCAATCATTTACAGATGGCAGTTACCAATGTTAATGTTGATTAAATTGTTGCATGAATGTTGTGCTCATGCGGAATGGAAAGGTTTGTGTTTGTTTTATGAATTTGTCTAATTGAATTTGTACTCATTAAATAATAGTATGATGAAGAACTGAAAGACTTAAAATTGTTCAGTTATGTTTCTGTGGCATCAAAGAGAGAATAAACAAACACAAAAAAAAAACATCAGTATTGGCCATTGGCCGAGCTGTTATTTCAAACATCGGCATTGGCCTAGAATTTCATAATCGGTGCATCCCTACGTAGAATGTAATCTAATTATTTTAATATAAAGAATACTCCCTCATAACTCAAGCTCTTTCATAGATGTCAAATATTTTATCATTCTATTGGATTAAGAGACGTTATACTACAAGTTAGCATTTAAAGGTAACCATTATGAATTCTGCATTTAATAGCTTTGAAATGGCAATTACATTTGCATTCATTTGCATGTTTAGATGTACCCACTGTTGCTTGTGTAATAATAATTAAATTGTCACTGAAACTGGTTTATTTTGGGTTGAGTGCAAGAAAGGTTCTGCAAAAACATGCACCTTGTCACAAAGTAATCTCAAGGTGGAGATGACACTGTCCTCCCTTGGACTCTACAGTCACTACATCTGAAACCAATAATGTGATGAAACTGGAGACTTGCTCATAGATGAGCTGATAAAATGCAGCAATTATGTGAAACAGAATCACTATGAATCATGTCCTGCATTTTAGGGTGTTAAGTGTGTGGCTAATGGGGTTAATGTACACATATGAAGAGTTTCACAACCTCATATAGATGTTGTTGCTTTAATCGTTTTAAATACAAACAACACTAAGATTAATGAGTAACTCACTAAAACCATGTAAGGGAGGGATTTGATTATCTTTAAGGTAGTATTTGGGATTGGTTTAGAATTATTATGGGAAATACATTAGATGTTACCTAATGATGGGAAACGGTTTTTACGGTTAGCCGGGAGGTTGATGTCTGTGTGTACATGAGAAAGTGTTTGCCACACATTTGTTAGGGTGAATTTCCCCTTTATCTCACTCCACTAGGCTCCATTTTCTGCTCCGAGGGTCCAGAGCATCTCCTCATGTGTATAGAAGCTATGATAAAGTAAACAAGGAGGTGGAGGCTGAGGAGGGACAGGAAACAGGCAAAAAAACATGATAAAGGAGCGCTTTTGGGTTGAGTGTGTGTGTGTGTGGGCTTAAGGAGGATAAAGAATACGGATGGCGGCGGCGGCGGCGGCGGACGGACGAAAAGATTTTAGGGAAAGAAAGATGGAGAATCCCATCTGGGAAGGGTGCAGGCATTCAATTATGATGCAGGCTGTAATGGAGGTCTAACAGTATTAGAGCTCCATCTCTATAGCTTTTTGGATGAACGTGTACTTTTACGTGAAAGCCAGTGGTGTGTTTGTGTCTGTAAAGCCCCCACAGGGCTTTTACTCGGTCAATGCTCAGCATTAATCAGCCTCTATCTCTCTCCTGATCCATCTTCTCCTCTATGCCTTCCTTGTTGCTATCTCTCCCTTCTGCCCTCCATTTTTCACTCTCCCTCACACCCTTTCCTCCTTTTTTTGGCACAGAAACACACACACACCAGCACGGATAGCAGAGATTATGGTGTGCGAGTGTTTGTGAATCGATTCAGCCTCTGCCCTTTCTAAGCGCTCTACAAGCTCCATTGGCCTCTTCACTGAGCAGCATCTCTGCTGTATGCCATATTACTCCATCATACCGGCTTCATGTGTCAGTCTGTGTATCCTTGGCTGTCCTGTTTAGTCATTTCTCTCCTTTCATTCCTTAGGCTTACTGGGATCAGATGTGGTGTCTTTTGAATATTTAAACAGGAGTGTTTCCATCTCTTCTATCTCTTTTAGTGCCGAACAACTCTGTTCCTATGGTCATACTTCTGGATGTTAAAATGCTTCTTTGCCTAAACAAACCGGATTTGCCAACTCATATTCAAATCTGTCACAACATCTAAGCATTTAATTATTTTATTGGGACAAAATAAGGCGTTTAAATATTTTACAATTATAAGTGTATAACAATGAAAAACAATAAAACTAGCGGACATCAATTCAAACTACAATATCCAAACACCGAGCTGCAGTGTTACCTGTTTGGAAAATGTTAAGTCTTTCTGGTCTTTTGAGGGAATTTAATTACATTTATCAAAAGAAATAAAAACATTAAATTGCCCTCTATTGAGACAAAAGTGGGCTTTGTAATTTCCAAACTCAACCAAAAGTCAATGTTTTCTGCTGGGCATCTTCAAACAGATCATAACAGAGCATGGATCAGCACTGGTGTTTTAGTAGCCTTAAAAAGTGGTTACATATCAATTAATGCAACTAATTATTATATTAATAAGCAACATGTTGTTCTTTTTTTACCCTATAGTTCCTACATGATAAAATTGCAACCGTCCATTCGGAATAAACACAACATCCTTACATTTTTGTTTTTTACCCCACAGACTTCCTAATTTCAGCACTCACTGTTTTTTTAGGTGTCATTTATTTTGGGAGTTTGTTGGGAGCATTGAAAACTAGATCAGTTCTTGTTCTTGGATAAACGTCTGATTGAGACCTTTAGAAATAAAACCATGGACCAGCTTTTCTGTTTCCATTTGGGATTGAAAAAACGTTTCTTTTGGTGATATTGAGTCAGTCTGGTTTTGAGTTCTTACCATGTATTTTTGAGAAAAAACTAAAACTTAGTTTTTTTCTATATAATTTGTAGGAGATTCGTTACTTATTGATATTGTGGACATAATGACATAGCGACTGAAATGAGATGTGAAATGCTTGAACAGCAAAACAACGTTGTATGTCATCAATGTTAGGGGAAAAATGCATCCACTAACAACAACAGGGAACCATTGACTGCATTGTTGTTAGCACAAATGTCAAACAAGACCTTCATTATTGCTATCTTCATAAAATTGATTAGAAGAAAACTAAAGGAGTTTCAAGAATAAACGTTGAAAGATTTGGGTCATATTGTATTTTAATTTTAAAATATCTTGTACGACTTGGCACATATAGGCTATGAGTTCTGCTGCATTTGCTCTGTTTATTATAATTATTATGGTGCTGTCAGGTAGTTCTGGCTCCGAATAAAGGCAGTTAGTGTGCATCTCTAATTTCCCTGGGAGAGGCCTCAACACGGGCCGTGATTCACAGCTCAAAGAGGAGATAATTACTGTTTCCTCCTCACCTTCCCTCTTCCCACCTCCCTCCATCCTCGTTTTCCTCATTTTTTCCCCCTGCTTCTCTTCTTATACAGCTGAGTGATTACCCCTCATTAAAAATCAGAATAAAACATTGTTAGCGCAGATCGTTAGGGCGCTAACTCCCTTCTCTCCCTCACCCACCACTCCATCGTTAGCACTCAGCTCTGGCACTAAACGAGCGGCCTTTGAGGAATGTTATTCTAATTCCAATTAGCTCTTCAGGGTTGGAAGGAAGCCAAGTCCCTCAGAAAAAAACACAAAAAGTGGCGAGCACGCTTACACCCACTGTTAGCACACAAGGGGCACACGCACTCACACACTCAAACACACACCCTGAAGCAATCTGTACGGTAATTTTTGAACAGACACACACACTAAAGCGACTCACACTGAATTTCCTGAGAACAGCAGCGACTAATGGCTTTGGCAGAACTGCACAGGGACCTGAAGAGCAATTAGGCTACAAACTACACATTGTAAATCCCATCTGATTACTCTGTGCACATTGTGTGCGTCTGTACGTGTGTGTTTTTGAGAGTGAGTGTTTGTGTTAAACGCTGTTTATCCGCCACCAATTACCTCGCCCTGCCACAAGAGATGCACGGTGGATAAATGCAACCCATAAACATATACAAGCACTCACACCGGGTGCACAAACACTCAGGTAGACGCACAAGCAGGCACACACATCACATGGCTTTCACAACCGCAGCCACACACACTCACAAAGGAGCTGTCTTATCAGTTTATGTTGGTGTGACTGGAGGATTTAGTCACATGACCTGCAAGACAGGAGCAGCCAGGCGCCAAAACTAATTTCCACCTTCAAAGACTCCCTTATCTCCTCAGACGCTATGTGTATCTCTGTGTGCATGTGTTGGTCGGCTACAGTGTGTGTGTGTGCTTGATGATCTGATGTCCTCTGACAGAAAGACTTGCAGCAAATCATGTATCACTGTCTCATCTGCATCAAAATGACACATACACACACAGACGGATAGATGGAAAGATCAAGAGAGAGGACCTCCACCCAGCAGTCAACGGGGATACAGCAACAGTTAGCTGGTTGGAGATAGCGAAAGTGAAAGATGGGAATCATAGATTGAGATGGAAGGAGAGATGCTTAAAAAAGAGCTGCATCTGATTTGGCTCCTATAAAGTCAGGAGATATAGCGATGATAAAAAATGAAAAAAACAACAACTTGCCTCTCACTGACATGTCTGTTTACCCAACCTTGTCCAAGGCAGAATGCAAAAAGTAGGAGATAAGAGTGGAAAAAAACCACCACACACACACCTGTATGTGCAAGGGTTTCAGGCGACAGGGGGTGTGTTGTATATTTCATGGCGCTCGTTTGAAGTCGGACCTACATTTTTCAACCTGCTCTTCAAAAGGTCAGGACTGGAAAACTCTCTGCGTTTCATCACCCACCCCACACCACCACCACCACTGCTCTCGCTGATGTTTCGCTCACGTTGGGTTCACTCCTGTCGGGCCCCCTTCTCTTGTCAACCGAGATTTCTCTCAAATCAAGTCGCAATCAGTCTGAAGTCAAATCACCGGTAATGCTCCGTGACTTGGCGGGTTAGGGGTGCTGAGATGCTCAAAGGAGATGCGGCGGGATCAGATAAGGGCAGACAAGTAGGAGAGTATGTGACCTACAAGATAAACCACAAGGCAAGGCAGAGATCAGAGAGGAATGAAGAGTCTGTGTGAAGGCTGTTGTTGAATCGAGTGAATAAAGGGTATTTGTCGGACGTTTGATGCTTAGATAAGCGTTTTACTGTATATTGTGTGGATATTCTTACATTAGGGGGGAAGTACTTTTACATCATGGATTATTGTTTAGCAAAAGTTGCTTGAAAATATTTTTACAACATAGAGCAAATTAGCTAATTAATTATCCAGAGATGCCTTATCTGCCATTAGCAATAATTGCCTTGTTAATGATACAGACAGGAGGCGAACACGCATTAATATGCGCAGGGATATACTTTATACAGTATGTCAAAATGTGACCTATTTCCTCTTTTGTCCTTGTGTGTGTGTGTGTGTGTTTGTGTGTGTGTGTGTGTGTGTGTGTGTGTGTGTGTGTGTGTGTGTGTGTGTGTGTGTGTGTGTGTGTGTGTGTGTGTGTGCTCAATTTGTTGTCCACATCACAACCATTAACATCCCCCCAAACCTGGAGCTGTTCCAGCCAATCAGATTTTAGTGTGCTGTCAGCAGGTGTCGTCAGCTCGCTGTGAGATTTATCAAAGTGATGGGGCGCACCGCGCAGCACGACAGCAGCATTTATCTTTACCCTATCTCTCTCTCTCTCTTACCACAGACACGCACTAACCAAAGCGTCGATGTATTTACTGCAGCTGCAAACGATGCTCACACTAAAGAGAAGTGATCAGTTTCATTTTAACATTTAGGGCTAAAATTTAGGGCTTGCCACCTTCCAAATTTCTCTTTTGTCTCTCCTAAATGCGCCAGATTACCTAGGAAGATTCTCCCTTCTTGTCTGCTCCTGTTTTTTATTATCTAATAAGTAAATTTTATCCTAACCGTGTAGCTGTCGTCCCATGTAAATTACTTTTTTTCAGGCTGATTGCTCGCAGATTGCCCTCACACTGCAGGTCGTTCCCCTCCGGTCAGTAATATTGACGCACTCGGACACCGAATCCATTCTGCTCGTCACCTTTGACCTATAACTGTCCCACGACCCCATCATGAAGATGTACAGCAAGCCCGTCGTCTCCATGGCAACATAAACAAGTTGCATCCAACAGAGCCACGGGGGATAGAGCGCACAAATGAGTGTGAGTTTGTTATAGATGTGTGTGTGTGTGTGCCAGGGCTCATTTAGTGACGGGAACACACATTCAGTCACAAACACACACAGATATCCTCTAATATAGCTCCTCGTCTGTCTATGCAAATCAATCCTGACCTTTGTTGAACTGTGGCTGTGCAGTTTGGGAATTAATCGCTTGAGAAGTGTATTTTGTAGATGTGTGTGTAACATCATACTGTTTTAACACTAATGTCATTTCTGGTAAAAGTGGGTTGAGCAAACCAACAAAGCTACAGATATTTAAATGGTATACTAAGATTTATTTTATAATTTCTGCATGAGAAATAAATCAGGGTAAATATTTCCTTTTTAATGTCATTAAGAGATTCCAATATTAGATCTGTTTGCTGAATGACAGAAACACAACAGAGAAGTACATTTTTATCTTGTATGTTGCTCAGTGCTGTGTCAGGTTGCATAATCGTATCAAGCGTCCAAGTTCGGAAATATGAACTAACCCAATCAAGATAATCTGTCAGATTAGCACACATTATGAAATGGTCACTGATCGCCGCTCGTCCTTCTGGAGAGCTGATTGAGCGGTCAGAGAGATAAGCGCAGATGCCGAGTTGCCCCATCTCCCTGGCCTCGGGCCCATGTGTTACACAAACATCAGCGTTTCCCAGTAAACTTAAAATGGTTCGGAGAGGTGTGAGTTTTACTGGGATACGCTGATCTGTCTTCAGGATACTTCTAATTACAACCATTATATATCTCAGCTTGTGTTTTTCTCCATGAACTCTGAACTCTTTCATCTTAAACACTAATCTATTCTTTCAGGGGATGTATTGAACCTAAACCATCTCTTTTTGCCTCATTTTTTTTTATAAAAAAAAAAGAAAGTTTAATATGTTTTTCTTTTTATATATTTTGTATTACATGTAACAGACAAACATGATTTGGTAGTTCATAATTGTGGGGTGAAGGGACAAGGTTAACATTTAATTCTTTGTCTGCAAATAAAACCTTGCTAAGTTTTCTCCGAAGCTACTAAATAAACTGAAGTGGACCCACCTGTCTTCAGAGGTTACTTAATGAGTAAGTACATAGAGCACACCTGTATGAAACTGACCATGTGAAGGCCTCAGAGGTTTGCTAGGGAAACCTGTCGCAAAGTTTAAACTATGTTAATGTTACGCAATGATTAGCAAAAGTTTATTACCCCATTGAATGTTGTTTAGGCTTGGAACGACCACAAATCAACCAAGACGTGAAACTTTTTCTAAACTAACAGGTGGTGAAAAGACAGCTGGGGGTTTGGGTTAGGAAGAGCTAAACGAATCCATAGCTCAACTTTATTAATCTGTCAACAGGAAAGCCTAAATAGCACTTTTTTATGCATCTCAAAGATGTTGGCTTCATGCAAAAGTGATAAAAAATAAATGGATATTTGAAGAAAAAGCAATGAAAAGTCTAGATGGTGAGATGGTGATGTGGTTAGATGAGACCACAATTTCCCTGTTTGGCCTACATGCAAAACAATTTTTTTAGCGGGTACAAAGTCAGAGTTGTTGAGATGGATGAACCTTAAAAGGTTCAACATCCAGCCTAAGCTACAGTGTAATGTCTCGAATCTAAGACCCATCTATGTGTTAGACTGGCCCAATCAAAACCAAAACCCAAATATAACTAAGTAATTTTTGCCAGACTTGAAAAACTGCAGCTAGGATTCTCCTTATCCAATGTGGCTGAATAATTTTTCAAAAAAGTTTGTGTAAAACTTTCTCTTTCTGAATTTGTAAAACTGTCCGAGACATACACCACCAAACTTGCAAATGTTTAAGGTGGTTGAATACAAATGAAAGCTTTTCAAAACCATACACTGTTTTACTCTTAGTTTTGAATTACTCCCCATTTTGTTAGCCTGTCACATAAAAATCCTAATAAAATCTATTGAAGTTTGACGTTTTGACAAAAAACAAACTATTGAAAAGAATAAGAGACTGTTGTTGTTTAAAGTGTGGTTTATAAAAGTTAAAAGCTAAAAATCTCCAGGCACAATGCTGGTTAAAATTGTACAATAGCAGACTGCTGCCCCCTTGCCTGCATAAGTGGCATAGCACAGCAGGATGTTTAATTCCTAAGGGATTTACAGACTTTTTTTACTAAGAGGGACTTTAGAGGAGAAAAGTTCGTTTCTTCTCAACAATTAAACCTTGACAACAAAATAATAAACCATTCATTAATATTAAATATTGATTTGAAAAAATACTTGTTTTTAGTGAGTTGGAGCCCCCGTGGACATTTTAAACACAGCCCAAATTACCATTGATGCATCATCAAACTTATTTCCTTTTTTGGGGGGATTTTAACAGAAGACGACAGTTTGACCGACATCTCTGTTGTGAACAGACAGCAGCATGCGTGCATGTATGTCATGAAACAGCTGCATGTCTGACACGAGCGTCAATTTTACAGACAGCATGCTGTAGCAGATGTCATCAGAATTAGACCTGTTGTCCGACCCTTGACCTTTGCAGATGGTGACACCCCTTCGCTCCTTTACTGTTTTAAACAATCTATCAAGCCATATTTTAGCATATTTTTACCCTGAGCATTTAAGGTTACTGATGAAATATTAATTAACACTCCAATAATAACATATACATTTTAATCTTTTAAACTACATTTCACCTTTGGACATCAGTAGACCTTTGGACATCAGTAGATGTTCTGTACTCTTCACTCTTCCGGAAATAAATAAATAAATAAATACAATTATGGTATACATATATATATATATATATATATATATATATTTATCATTCCTGAAGCTGTGAGACTCTCAAACACACGCAAGGACAATTATAAATGAAAAACACTTTCTCATTTAACGGGCACTGTTCACTTTAATATCACACTTTAAAATGTCACTTTAAAATGTCACTTAATATGTCACTTGTACTCCGAATTTTCATTGCTGCTATGTCCGAAGTCCCATATTGTAGATTCTGTGTCCTTATTGTAGATTCTGTGTAGTCAAATCCTATTCTCGCATAGTTCTTTATATTTGATTATATTATTTAAAATTGCTATCAGGGTGTAAACTGGACCGGGGGATTAGAATTTTGTCCCACCTCAAGTACCACATGTGATGTGATGACAAATAAAAATTCCTTAATTCCTTGATTCCTTGATATATATATATATATATAGCGATATATATATGTTGCAACGAATGTCCCATGACCTTCAATCTAAATCTAATTGTTACATCTAAATATTAAAAAATAGAGACTCTTTCTGAAAACCAAGCTTTTATAATTCAAATCTATAACCAGGACTGGCTATAGATTCATCTTGTCATTATTTTAAGCCTTAATTGCCACACACACACACACACACACACACACACACACACACACACACACACACACACACACACACACACACACACACACACACACACACACACACACACAAACACAGACAATTACTCCATAAGGCTTAGCTGAACGTCATTTTTACAGCATATCTAAAACAGCAGATGAACATCAGTGGACAGAACCTTCTCTCCTCTTCACTAATATATTCATTACTATCATTAACCTTTTTAGGCTGCACAGTCCCCTCATCTAATTATGTCCTTATTACCGATCAACACACACACACACACACACACACACACACACACACACACACACACACACACACACACACACACACACACACACACACACACACACACACACACACACACACACACACACACACACACACACACACACGCACGCACGCACGCACGCACGCACGCACGCACACAAAACCATTATCTGTCGCTTTTCTCCACACACTCATCCCCTCTCCACTTCTGTTACCCCACATGTTGTTTGACAAATGAGTGGTTTCGCCTCATCAAGCATCTGACAATGTAAACAGATGGGAGGTGCAGACGGGGATCTGTGCCAAGTCGAACAAACAAAGTGCAGAATCCTCGACATATGCTGTCGTTTTTTCCAGATCTCCAGATGCAAGGGGAGCCCTGCTAACAGGACGACGTCTAAACGTGTGTCTTGAAAAGAAAACCTTTGATTTAATAATGTATCTATGATTTGAATGATTTATCTATGATTTGGATTCATTTTCGTGTAAAAGTGCCTTGAGACTACATCTGTTGTGAATTGGCCATATAAATAAACTGATTCTAGATAATGTCTCCTCCTTCAACACTTTACACATTACATGTAAATGCTACCTATAAATCACGGCAGGTTTTACAGTCAATTCCTTTAGTTCAAAGGTCAATTCTACCAACAAATTTAATAGTAATGCTACATTGACAAACAAGAGTGAAAAAATTCTAATTCAAGAAGTAAGGACTGCTCTGTTCCAGATGGCTTCATTGTTGAGTCTGTTGTTCACTGCAGTTTATCAAAAGACTAAATTTTGACAAGCTTTCCACATCCTGTCTATAGGGTAGTGTAGACCGTATTTAACACAACAGACACCAAGATGAAGCATGGAAATATTTGGACCTCCTCTAAAAATACTTAAAAACACCCAAATCTAAAATGTATCCAGTCTTCTTTGTCTAGTTTTAAGAGGTACAGCCAGTCCGTGGCATAAAAAATGAATCATTCTTCTACATTGGTTCCTTTGCAAACACAAGCTAATGGAGTGTTAAGCATTCATTTCCCAGGCTGAATTTTTTTAAATTTAAGTATTAATCTGTGAAGGAAAACTGAAGTGCAAAAAAGGTGGAGGTCCCTTGTACATTTGTTTTCATTTTGATTGATTCTAGTGAGCAACAGATCCTGGATAGTTTTTTTTTCTGTGAATTAAAGCATTTCTCTAATGCTTGATTTCTCTTTGTAACTCCGTAACTAAGTTGATTCTATACTGCAGCAAACATTGACAGTTTGGTTTGGTTTTTCATAATTTCTTTATTTAAAAGCTCAATAAATATGGGTTGTGATGAGCTTTTAAAACAAAAGACCCAAGTCCTGAGGACATTTAAGTTTTTGATATTCCACAAGCTTTTTATTCCAAATCATCGACATCTTTGTTGCCCTGTGGCAACGAATTTTTTTCTAACAGTAAAATTGTCATTGCTTCTTAAAAATAACATGTTCTTTCATATTATTTAACTCTTACCTAACAACAATCCTAATCTTAGAAGCATTTAAGAGATGAGAAGAAGAAGTAGAAACCTTCAAAAAAGTAACACTGTTTGGTATTAAGTTAAAAATTGGGTGTAGCATTGCACCTGAAACCGTCGCGTTAGAACAAAGAAATTGAGCATCTTATCCTTGATTTTGACCCATGATTCTATCAATTTTTGCCATCAACAAACATTTTAAAATACAAATATTTAACAGATTGCACCTCTTATATTGTTTTCATTTCACTATAATCACATCAACTCATTTTAACGTTTGCCCCTCATGCTGACTTCCCCAGCTTTAGAATCATAGTTCACTTCCTTTATGGGTAAAAATGTTTAAAAGATATCAAACAAATAAGAAATAAAATCCTTTAAAGCAGGCGAAATAGCACAAAATCTGATGAAAACAGATTTGACAGAGAAAAAAATCTGCAATGATTCAAACGTTTCTGATGTCCAGCAGCTGAATCTTATGGCTCTTCCTCCTGTCACTTTGTTCATAAATAAAACACCTTGTTTTTTGCGATTATTTGTGTTTGTTGGATTTCTGAGTTGATGCTCCTTGTAATCTTCGCACTGAGGCAGAAGGTGTAGCTGTGGTGAATTTGATCAGGTGCAACAGGAGAGCTTTGGTTTATTCCTGGGAGCGTTTAAGCTGGGAAGCGACTGATACCTTTTATCCTCGAAGGATGCCTGCGTTATTACCAACCTGCCAGATGCAAAGAAAAAAACAATGAAGATGTGACATAATTTTAAATAATCAAAAAGGAAAGATTTATTTGTCTGTCTGTTGTGCGTCATGTTTATAAATCTGTAGGCTTCCCAAATTGGGTAGCAGGTTTCCCTATTTAGGAAGAGTTCTGACCTGAAGGAGAGATTACTGAGAAATGTATTTTATCCAGCAGGTAATATAAGGACAAGATAATTTTTGTGATGTCAATGACACATGTTGGTTGGGAGTAAACAATAATTAAGTTAAACTAGAGTAAATCCCTGATAGGAAACCAGGCAGCATCTCACCTGGCCAGGTGCAGCACAGACTCCAGGATGTTAGAGCCGTCTTTGGCACTGGTTTCACAGAACAGAGTGTTGTCCATCTGATGGGAAGGGGCAGAAATACTATAATTGTCATTTATTATGAAGAATTGCTTCTTTTTGATGTCATTCTGATTAAAGGTACAGAAGGAAGTGCTTGAATCTGGATTTATAATCAGGTTTAGACAGATTTGATTATGTATGGGATGTTGCCGTCAATAAGTAATCACCACTGTCTCTTCTGCGATATTTCCAAAGCTAAGCAATGCATCTCTGTGATAAAACATAACAGAACCATCCTCTAGATGTCATCTGAAAGCCCTTCCTCCTAGCTTACTTGTATTATAGTCTCCTACATCAGTCAAAATAAAATATCTGGGCCAATAAAAAAGCAGAACGATCAGTCCGTCTGCAACAAATCTCTGTTTAGGGTGTATCTACATAATAGGTTTAATTTGAATTTTATTTCAGCAAACAAGCAGGAGACAGAAATATGGTGAAGAAAAGTTGAAAGAAAAAAAGTTTGGTTGGAGTTGTTTTATCTGCTCCAGTTATGGAGGTGAGGGGATTGAATGTCAAGGACCTTAACTTTTTTAACAAAACTCTTGACAAAACGTTGGAGCCATCTAAAGTTAAGTGACTTTATTTATTTCACAGGGAATGGTTTATAAGTCTTAGTAAGACTTTTCTGTGAGATGTGGGTTGAATTATTCAATAAAGAAAGATGTGCAGTGGATTTGTGCGGGATGAGGAACTTTGATAAATAGTTAGTTAGTTCAAATTATTATTTCTATTTTGTTTGCCTTAACATAATACTCTGCAAAAACTAATACATTTATTTCCTCACAATAAATACTGTTCTATGATGCTGTATGGACATTTTATATTAAAATATTAGCATTATGTTAACTTGGTAATTTATCAAGATTTTATATAATATAAAATGTAGCATCTACATTTGAAGAATCAACCATCCCTATTTACATAGTTAGGGACAAAACCTTCTTTATACTGAATTTGCTAAGATATTCCAGAAACACATTAATTGGTATTTTTTTAAGCAAAAAAACAACATTTAGAATTTTCTATTGTCAACAGGCATGAAGCTAAAAGCATACGACCATGTTGAAAAGTACATTTGAACCACCAGCTATTAAAACTCTTTATTTCTGGTATTATGCTCAAAATATTTAAGGTTGGAAGGCTCCCATCTTTAGCTCCCTCCAATGAGACGAAACTAACTTACAAGTAACCTGCAAGATATATCAGAAGTTATAAGGTTTTGGTTTTTTTCCCCACTTAAAACAAAGTTAGATAAAAATAGAAAGCAATAAAAAAATCTGCCAGTGTGCACAAGAGAATGTACAACAATATTTGATTTTTTTTACATTCAATTCTGAGGGGAAATAATTTTAGGCTTAGCTAAACAAATCTACATGTCAAATATCTCCGACAAGCAAATAATAATAAGGAAAAAAAATAACAATAACAACAATAATAATAATAATTATAATAATAATAATAATAATATACCATTGCAAGCTTTTGTCCATCGCTGGTAGACACACAGTCACCTCCATCTTGTCGAAGGTCACACTTGTTGCCCACAAGCATGATGGGAATGTCATCATGTGCAACATCCTGGGAAACGAGGAAAATAAATATTAATATGAAACTCAAGTGCTGTGACTTTACTGTGCAAAATATTTAAAATATTTAAACACACTAAGAACCACTAAGTAAAAAACAAAGCTTCACGTAACAATCAATGTTCACACGACAGCAGAACACACCAAATGCATGCTAGTCATCAACACTTACACATCGGCTGCAAGGAGGAAGAGAAAAACACGCAAGACCACTTAGTTTAATATTTAAGTGAAGTTGTTACAATTTAACAGATCACTGGATTGAAGAAGTTTAACTGCTTGGCTTCATTAGTTATATTATGCAAACGTCTGGAAACATCTCAGCAAGGAAGTACAGCAGTTTGTTACCTCAATCATGTCAACCCATTCTCTGACATTCAGGAAGCTTTTCTCACAGTTGACGTCGTACAACAGCAGGACACCATCTGCACGTCTGAAGTATGACTTGGCAATACTGCGAAACCTGCGAGAACAAGACAAGAAGGCTCAGGTGTAACAAAAACATAAGAAGTTTTAACATTAAAGGAACAACATTGATATCAATAACCTCCTGTTTGTCTTCATTTCGTTATACTGATGCTCACTCTCACCTCTCCTGTCCTGCCGTGTCCCACAATTGTAATAAAACCGGCTCTCCATCCACGATGAGTGTCTTCATCTGGAAGTCCACTCCTGGCACCACAGAAAATAAAATAAACGACTTAAAATCATGGTTTTTTAACACGAACTGTAGTAATGGCCAGAGAAAGGAGTTTCTGTTTGTCCAGCTCACCCAGAGTAGCACTGGAGTTTGTCTTAAATTCGTTCTTGCAGAGGCGAAGCAGGAAGCTGGATTTCCCCACAGCTGCGTCTCCGGCTAACACAATCCTGTAGGCCTTCTCTGAGGTCATGTAGCCGAGGTCAGCGTTTTCTGTGTCGTCATTCTGCAGAGGAGACAGAGAGCCTCTGAGTTTTAATCATTCAGCTGTAATTCTATCAATCTAACTAATGTAGAAGCATGTCTGCGAGGCAAACCCAGACTTCTGTCTCATTTCTGACACTTCGCAGCTCTTTAACAGCGTTCCCGAGGAGTTCCCATGCCAGGGGAAACCTAGAACGTCCCTTCAGCATGTTCTAGGTTTCAGTTTATACTGGGATATCGGGAATAACATCCCGATCAGATGCTTGATCCGTGCAGAACAGCAGCAGCCTGACAAAGCTCTTATCTCTTTGTTTTTGCAAGATAGAAAAATGTTTTATTGTAATTTGACACACAATCGAATCTGATCAATAAATTACAAAATGTTCTGAGTGGCAGCAACTCCAGACTGCATTCTGAGCTACTTAGGACATGGACATCTATAATATAAGAAAATTAAGTTGTTTGCATACAACATGTGGATTGGATGGGAAAAAAAAACAACAAAAAAAACTGATGAAACAACCCCTCTGCATAAAATGAACAATTCAGCCAAGCACCTACATCCAAGATATGTTTGACAGAAAATAAAAATTTAACACTATAGAACCACCTAGAGCTAAAACAGCCTTCTCCTTCCAACCCTTGAGGATTTTAAATAATGTTATTTGTTAAAAAAAATAAAATGAAAAACACTTTAAACTGAAAATTTCAAATGTTTGTAACATTATTATGCTAACACCGAGACATTTGTGTTTTTGTCACATCAGTCGTCCTATTATGTATGTTTACGATTTGATTTTAGCCCCGGGGGAAAGAAAAAGGCTTACTACCCTTTTTCTAGAAGAATGTTGTTTGGAGCTTCTAGTTTTGTGCTCCATTTTATTACTTTTCAAAGCATTTGCTGCAGAATATGCCGCCATGCTCGGATTAAAAGACAGGACTAAAGATAGGAAGAATAACAAACACATTTTGAAATGAAAATCAGAAAGGACCTTAAGAACGCCTCTAAGTCTGTAAAAGTCTGTCTTCTCACTGCAATTTAAAACTTTTACTCACTTTTATATACTTATATGAGATTTATTTTTAGTATACTTTAAATAAATTCACCTGAAGGCTGATGGCGCTGATAGGTATCTTCGTTGCCGGCGCGGAGGCCGTGACGGCATCATTGGGCTTCCAGTCCAAAACTGAGCTGCAGTCCGACCCGATCGCTGACTCCCCGTCCTGGGTCTCTGCTGGCTGTAACAGATACAGAAATACAAATATGAATTAGTTTACAAAAAAATGTTTACTTAGTTCATGTTTTTGAAGTTACTAAATAGTAAAGTTGACTTTCTTGTACAAATATTCTGCACTTTTTTACTTTAATGGATAAAAGTTTGTACAGAACTCTAGATAGGCGTTAACTTCTATTATCTGACCTCGGTGTCAGACATTTCTCCCAGTATGCTGTCATTGCTGTCAGGAACATCCTTTATCTTCTCCTCCTGTTCTTCTTCACCGTCTGGATCCTTGTCGTCCTGCTCCCACTCATAGCATCCATGCGAGCCCCTGAGCGTAGACATGCCGCTGTCCACGTAGAGCTCAGGCAGGCTGTCCTCCTCGCACTCGCTGCTGTGTCTGCGCCGGAGCCCGGGGTCACAGATGGCCAAGGCCAGAGTGTCGCAGCTGGGCTGACGGGCATACAGAGGGAAATCATCCAGACGCTGGCCAAGCCTGTGAGAAGAGCATTAAATTAACATTACTCCTCCTGGGTTATCAATTTATGACTTAGTCTGAAAGTTTTTTTTGTGTGTTTGTCATGATTTTCCTCTGCACACTCGTTGGCTCAGCTGCACACATTCAGAAAATGTTTAACGGTTTTATTACAAGATCTGCTTAAATAACTTTATGATGTTTTGCATGACAGCAGAGCTGATTCATCAGATGAAAATCCTATGTGGCATTGATAGTGAACTATATAATCCCCTTCCTATGAAGACTACGTTACTCAAACATTGCACCAATATTTCTTTACAGGTTTAATTGAGTGAACAATGTTTGCTTTATTAATCTTTGTCTCAATAAACGTTTTAAAATAGTGTTTTTTTTTTACTAACTATGAATTAGTAAATGACACATTTGGGGGACTGTAAACAAAATGACACATTGAGTCTACAGCTATAGTATAAACTGTGCTGTATATATATATATATATAGATAGCACATGTATAACTCATTTTGCCAATTTTCATAACATTTCATAACAATTTTTATAACAGAATTGGTGTTTTTTCTTTAGGCTTTTAAATGTTTATGACAAAACTAATGACTTTATTTTACCCTGTAATAAATCAAACTTGCTTAAATACCCTGTGATCAATTAGTAGTTTAAAACTGCTTTAAAAAAAAGTGTTTTCACTTATTAAAAAAAGTATGGTGACACATTACTGGTATCCATAAATCCAATTCAGTTCAACTCAATCCTACAACTTCAGTGTCTCTAGATACTAGAAGGGGACATATTCCATATTCTGGTTTAAGTTCACATATTACAAGGAATTGATTCCTCTCTGACTGGACATGCAGGTCAATAATGCAAACATTGTAAACTTTAGGGTCAAACTTTTTTTCCAAATGCTTCTAACACGCCCTGACAGAAGCATTCAAAATGACAGTTTAAGATCTTTGCCTAATTTTCTGCTGCTCAAACATGCGGGGGAGCATTTCTAAGAGCAGTGCAGAGAATATAGAGATTATATAAACAGCATGTAATCCAGGCTTCAGATGCCTTTGTATGTTTTATTTTTACCTGTCTAATAATGCATTTGGCGTTGGGTAACAGATGCTTTTACTTCTGTTTCTGTCCTTGATGTTTCCCGGAGATCCCCCATTACCAGACTGTAACACGACACAAACACAATTTCACTGAAGGTCCATTTTAAAGACAAGTTGCTCTTTAAATTTATAGGAAACTGAAAGCTAATGACAATTTGTTTCCCAAAAATTGAATGTAAATGTCTCAACAGTGGAGGCAGAATTACATCTACCTTTTATGAAAAGGTATTTTCAGTATCCTTACCCTTGTGATCTTCTCCAGAGTTGCCCTCAGACCATCATTGCTGTCATGGAGCTTCCTGTTTGCTGTCCTGTTCACACAAAGGCAAAGTAAATGCAGGACTTTATGTGTTTATGGTCATTTTCTTTATGTTTCTTTTAATGTTAGACTTACTGCAGGATTTCAATCTGACTCTCCAAAATGTCTCGCTCGTCTGAGAATTGTTTCATGAGCTCTTCGTCTCTGCAGCAAAAAGAAAAAAAAAGAAAAAGAGAGAAGGTTTGTAAATCCTTCTTTCTACGTATATATAAAATGTGATATGTCTAACTTTGAAAACGCAACAGCAGTTAAAATATATTTTATACAGTCCAGGTGTTCAGTTTTAGCAGAGCGATATAAGCCCAGCAATAAAATTGACCGTGATGTAATTTCAGAGTGGGAGCCATAAGACAAAGAAGCAACTATGTGGGAACGATGAGCAGGCGTGGTGTTTTTCTGCCTCTGACTTTGTTTCATCTGTTGCTGAGCAACGTTCCTGAAGAAGTTATTGTGAGTGCGAAGTCACTCCAGGATATCCTGTTTCGGTTCTGACAAAACAAAACCTCCCCGGGCGAAACCAGCGTCACGCAGCAGGTGGATGTCAGACTCGGACTCCCAGTTTCTGACCCTCTGGCTACTCTGGTCTTTTGAGGAGAGTTTCCAAGGCAGAATTGAAGGTTTATTATTCATTAATAGGCTAGATTGAACAGTCATGTAAAAATAGTAGGAAACCCCTTTTATTATTTTGATTAGAGCTTAAATAAATTTCTATGGGAAACCTTTTATGTTTTTCTTTAAAAAAGTTTAGTTTTTTTACACAACATCCATGTACTCCAATCTTGTCAAGACACCTTTCTGATGGTACAGGCATGTATTTCATGTTGACAGCAGCAAGAGCCTGTGTGCATCCTCTGATGGAAATTTGGAGCTTATAAAAAGTTTTTTCAGCTTTTTTGTTATCTGCTCTCAGGGTGAATTTGCTTGGACTGAGGCATGTTGGCTTTTGTCCTTAAACATGTTTGGCTTGCAGACTATTTACAGAGGAGTTGAGAAGTTTAAGACATCCTTAAATCTCATACAGGATTCAATCCTACAACTTCAGTGTCTCTAGATACTAGAGGTGGACATCCATATTTTCTAACAATGGCTTTAGTTCACATATTACATGGAATTGATTCCTCTGACTGAACATGCAGGTCAATAATAAAGTAAAGTTTAGGGTGAATGTAACTCAGATAAACTGAAGAATTGAAATATTTAAACATTTCATTCAGAGCAATAACATGATATGAAATAATTATGTTCCCTTTTACCGTTCTGAGTTCATGCTTTGATCAGTTAAATCTGTTTTTAGTCCGTCCATCTCACTTTGCAGACAGGCCACTTTGGTCTGGGATCTAAGAAGCTCCTGTTTTAACCTTTGGTTTTCCTAAAAAAAACAAAACAGGCAGAAGCTCAGAAAAATAGCCTAAAACAGCAGAAATGTGACATGAACTATCTGAAGTGTGTTTAGCCGCACCAGTGTTAGCTCATTGATCTTCTTCTTTAAAGATGGGCTCTCATCTTTCACTGTGATGCTCTTGTACTTCTCCTCTATCTGCAGAGTAAAAGTTTAAATATCTGGGATTATTGGTCCAACCTGTTGAAGGACCTATGTTTAAAAAAAAAAAAGTAGTATCTCAGCTTGGTCTTAGTAGGGCTTTCTCATGTTACCAAGTTGAAAGCGTACATTTATTCAAGATTTATGTATTTTTGTTTGTTTGTTTGGAACGCCACTCATTGTGACTGCAGTGGAACAAATTCTTCACAGGCTCTTTATTGTGCTCAACCTAATTTGGTCAAATGTTGCCACAGTTTCTATGTGAAGCATCTCACTGTTAAAGCTTATGTCAAACACTTAATTTCATGCAGTCATCTCTGGCAAAAACAAGCTTTTAATGTTTTTTATGAAGTGTTATTTTATGGACCTTAAAGAGAATTTACAATAAATATATTATGAATATATTATACTAATGATATAAGTATTAATTCCACCCTAAAAAAAAAGCGGTCCAAACAGAAGTAGAAGTAATTTCATAATACCAGCTGGATCCAAATGAATGCACTTAAAACGGTCATAATCATAAAAACATAACCAGGAGAAATAATTTGTTAGCTTACAAACGTTATGGGCCGATAAGCTAATAAACTGAGTAATCGCGATATATCAACAAAACAAGGGCAGGACTGATGATGTAAGTGACTTATGTAAGAATCGGCCTTTATTATTGTTAAGTAAAAAAGAAATAAAACTGGTTAAAAAATACCAACTGCATCCTCTGGATTTTACACTGAAGCTCACAAACTTCTGTGTCGTAACTCCTTCGCAATTCATTTAGTGCAGCCTCTGTTCGCTTCTTCTCCTAGAAAGACAAAACAAACAAAAAGTCCAAAAATACATTTAGCTTCAAAATCTGTCATTGAAGTTGTTTTCTCACTTTAAAAATAAACTCTGCACTATCACTGCACCACCGATAAAGTGCCAGGAAGTGCAATGAGTGCTCAGAACCGGACCGTGTGTGCAAATTAAACGCACTGTGGGAGGACACAGGTGAGCTCCCTCTGATTTTATTGGCTATTTTAGGGACAAAACAAACAGCAGTGCATTGGCTCGGGAACACTTACATAACACACCGGAACGACGATAAGACAGAGCTGATGTTCCTGAAAAGGCCGCCTAATAACATCAGGGCCTCAGATAAAAATTAGGTTAGAGTGAAGAAGTAGAGAGTTTTGATGAACTGATGTAGAAAACTGTTCATACAGACAACGAATATTCCAGTCTGAATTTTATGCAAGTCTCATACTTTTCTGCAAACAAATATTTAAGAATGTGAGTTTCTCACTCCGTTCATTGAGAAATGATGTCCTACCAGTTTAAGATGTGTCTCTGCTCCATCACAGCTGGTTTAAATGCTCTAACTTACCCCTCAGCATGTCAAAGTTACACAGAGAGCTGCTAACGAACCATCATTGGATTCAAATATGTTAAAACTGGGAAATAACTAAAAAATGCATCATCGTGGCTCTCAAAGATCAACTTTTGCACATCGCCTGTTTATTTATGTTAGAGCCAATAAAACTGTTCCTACTTTAAAATCAAATACTTTAAACAGACAACAATCCTACTTCATTTAAGAATGTGTCATCAGATAGTTGCGTAAGAGCCATAAAGAAGTAATTTACAATTTGTCCACCAGGAGTCCCAGTGAACCGAATTGAGGGCACCCCATAGGTGGGAACTATTCAAACAGAGACAGGTGTTGCTTAACGAAAGGAGCAAACAAGTTTTGACCGCTATCCGGTTGCTTCACTCGCTCGTGAGTATTGTATTATATTGTTAAATATACACATAAAGGTGTTTTAGTACTAACATTTGTATTCAAACTTAATTTCGTTTGAGAAAATAAAGGGCATTAGTTTATAGACTTGTGCAAAAATACTATTAATTAAATGCCATCTTATGGCCGTATTCAGTATTTAGGTTTAGTTTTTACAGCCCTATAACTTTAAATTCTTGTAGGTTGTATGCTATACACGACTCTTATCTGGGGCGCCATATTACCCAGAGCCGGCCCTGATTGTTGCAACATCTTATAAAAAAGAATATAGATTACTACAAAATAAGTGATGACAAATGGAACCAAATAAATCTTTATGATTCAAGAAGCCAAAGGTTTGATGCCGTATTATTTCATCTATCACAAGGAAAGCAAGTGACAGACTCAAGCGCATCAATGCCCGTAAAGCAGCCCCTCAGTGGCTTTAAGTGTAGACTTAGCCGCTATAAGATATTCTTTTTATTACCTGGCCTTACACAATATTCCTCATATACATATATATATATATATATATATATATATATATATATATATATATATATATATATATATATATATATATATATATATA
>JAVLVB010000003.1:972470-1014794 GCA_032876305.1 Orestias chungarensis
TAGTCAATGTATTTTTGCAGGAGTTTGTGAGATATGCCAATAATTACTTAATGACTTAATTTCAATTCACTTCCAGTAGTTGAGCTGTTTGAAGAGCAAACCTAATCTTTTATTTTATACAATACTAAGACACTGAGATCAAAATTGATGGTTGTAACTTAACAAAATGTGAAAAAGGTCAAGGATGTGAAATGGTTTGCATGGCGTCCTGACTCGGGTTTGTCAAAAATATAATTTTATTTTAACATGACATACATGAAATATATTAAAACAGACAGAAAACATTTAGCCAAAAACAAACTGATATCTATAACAAGATTTGAAGATCCTGCAAAGTTTTGCTTTTAGCTATTCCTTTGCTGTAGATATTTGGCTTTTAAAATCTTCTTTTTAAATGCACCAGAGAGGGCAAGGGTTTATAAACTATTTTAATCAAAATTCAGACATTATTTTTAAGGTTTGCTGTAAAAGTATAATGACATGTATTCAATGCTGAAATCTCAGACTCAGACCTGAGACTACATTCTTTTTTAACCTTTCCAGATTTGAAGAGTTGGCTGTTATCTGGCGTCACATTAGTGGAGGCTCGCAGGCAGACGATGTGCACATTGTCGCTTACCCTCACGCCACCGGTCTTATCACCGCACATATGGGCAGCTTTATCATTTTATACTGGAGGATCAACCATGCCCCAGCACCTCCGTGCACCTCCCAACTGGTTTTATATCATTGTGAAATCCATCTGATCAGCAGGCGTGTCAGAGTTTGGATCGGTAATCTGATATATGGCTGTACGTGTTTGTTTGACATGAGGGAAGAGCTGTACAAACATGGCCTGCTTATCACGCCGGTTACACAAAACTCTGGAGAAAGAAGCAGAAACAGCTCGCAGCAACTACCCTGGCGTATCAAAACATGGAAAGTGCTTTTGAAAGTTGCTTGTTTTCCATGAGTTAATTCAAGCCTCTGCCTACCTGCTCGCGCATTTTTCTGTCTGCAGCATGAATTCGTTGGTCCATCTCCTCCTCCATCTCACTGAGCTGCATCGATGCTTGGTCCTGCGCTCTAAAAGAGAATAGACTCACTATAATTCACAATTATTATCGATCTTACTCTGTGCCCCTTAGCTGAACTTCATCAGATGTTGCTACAGTCGGTGCGGCTACAGCTTTGACTGTGTCGTCAATTAGAAGATTCAGACATGACCTTGGAAATTAGTATTTGTCACTGAAAAGCTTACAGCTCCATTTAGTCTGAACAATGGATTAAAATTGTAATATGTTTCTGTGCTGGGTTTGTATTGCTCACCTCTTGATTGCGAGGGCCAGGTTTTCCATCTCTGAGTTCTGTTGCTTGATCTTGTTGGTGAAGTTAACGACGACTTTCTCAAATTGAGGAATCAGTCTGGGCTCAGTCAGGCTGATGTTCTGGTACAATGTCGCCGCCTGCTCGTGCCTGAAAGAAGATCAGATCATTGCTGAGTTTTTTAAATTTTTATTGTGGTTATCGCTGTTTTGAGGGAGGTGGCGGAGACTGATGAAATATGTCACAAATCTAGAGTAAAACAACATTTGATCTTATACATTTAGAAAGGTCTGTGTTTTGATTCTATTTGATTCTCGTTTAAGACATAGAAAACATGCTTTCAGAGATCAGCTTCTGCACCAAAATAAAGTATTAGACATGTTTGTTATTTTCCCAGTTTAAAAAAATGTCTTTAGTAGATTTTACTTTTTTTATTTTTTTATTTCCACACATTACAAAGTGCCGTGTAGAAACATACTGTAGACAGAATTTGAGTATTTTGAAAGGAGGTGTCCTTGGAGTATTGTTGTCACAACTAAAGTAAAAATTTATCAAGTACATCCCAGATTATATTTTAGTATAATTTTACAAAGAAGACTTTTGGCTTCTTCCATTCATTTGTGCTACATTTTATGTAATGCGTCCATTACCAATTAAATGTGTTGGAGCGACATAGTTGTTGGGAGACAAAAGTGCTACTAATAAACTCTTGTAACCATCAGAGGAAAAGTGATCATGATTCAAAGACTGACAGTCTAAGATCAAGTTGAATACTGACAGTTTTGTTTTCCTGATAGAGGTCTTCATTCTAGAATGTGAACATCTACAAACTGAATTGACCAGGAGGTTTTTTTACATTTCTAAATCTCTGAAGGCTGATGGTTTGTTTCTCTCTCAGAGCTTTTTGTATGAACTATTTCTTTATTGGTCTGATGTAACATTCTAATCTTAAATATTGAAAAAAAGGTATAATTAACATAAATAGAAACAGAAACAGAAATCAAGACTTTAAAAGACCAGACTCCATGTAATAAATCAATGTTTGTTTTAGTTTTTTTACTTTGTGAGTTACCAAAAGAAAAAACATTTAAAAAATATCCACATTTTCTGAATGGGTCTGTATTACTGCAAAAAAAAAAAAAAAATACAAACAAACATGTAATTTGCATAGCCTTTACATAAGAATAAAAACCATTTCTGCTTTATTTTGGGTTCAAAGAATACATTTAAGATTAAAATTCTATTTGTGTTTGGAAAAAATAATGTTTCCTGTTTTTAATTGTAGGATTTGTCAAAAATTGTGAAAAAAATTTGTAATACTGATTTAACCCTCGCTCACAACCTATTTCATTTATAGTAATATTGTGTCATCTTGTTCTAAATATCTAAATTTTATCCACAAATTTGATAAACTGTATATCATTTTAGAGAATATAATGGGATAAACTGTTCTGTTTCTCTGCTGGAAGAAGAAAGTAGATCCTGTAAGTGTCCTTTGAGGAGGATCCATGGCTATAATCCTCTGCATATAGAAGTTACATAAAACAATGATGATAGCTGCTTGTGACACATATCTTTTTGCTGTGTCAGTAAGA
Source organism: Orestias chungarensis (assembly GCA_032876305.1). NCBI lineage: Eukaryota > Metazoa > Chordata > Actinopteri > Cyprinodontiformes > Cyprinodontidae > Orestias > Orestias chungarensis. The sequence continues at coordinate 975,371 of JAVLVB010000003.1, forward strand.
CGCAGTGACAGAATCCGCATAAATAAATGAGGAAACCAGGATCAGACATGTAAAGGTCAGATATAAACAGTTCTATTTCATCCCTACTGACCGCCAGAGGCGGTGCTTCAAGCACTGAATGATCATTCTTGCGCATGCGCAGGTCGAGTACTACAGACATTAAAGTCACCTGTGACCAGCCGGGGACCCACGTGACTCTTTATAGTCACATGGCACCCGGTGTTCAATCCCTTTTGTTCTTGTGTTGAGTACGGGCGTGTGGTCGTCTGAAGCTGGTTGCTTCCGTGTGTACCACTGTTTTCCTGGCTGCTTGTTGCTGGTAGCCCCGTGACCGCGTTGGTCGGACCTGCGGGTAAGTCTCGCCCTCCAGGGGCTGCACAAGCTGTTTTTCGCCTTTACCAGATCGACGGTTGCCGCTGCGACGAATGGTAAGTGTTTTTCTTTTTCGGCGGCAGTTTGCTGTTCGCTTTGATTTGCCGCATTAATCGCTGTGTCTCACCGGTGGCGTTTCTGCTCGCGCTGAGTTAGTTTTCAGTTGGTTTATTATATTCGCCTGTAGCGTTTCCGCTCACGTTGAGGTCTTTCAGTTATGTGTCTCTGTGGTTAATTGCCCGACTCGCCAGTGGCGTTTTCTGCTCGTGCTGAGTTCCTCTTTGGTTAATTGACCGTTTCATAAGTCTGCGGGGGTTTTTTCCTACGACGGAGTCACCAGTGGCGTTTTCTGCCCGTGTTGACTTCTTGTTGGTGGCGGACTAATTACGCCTTTCAGCAGTAGGATGCTGGATAATTTATGCTTCTCAACCTGTCTGGCTCCGCTTCAGCCCGACGACGGGCATGACTTGTGTCCCACTTGTCTAGGTGTGGAACATCTTCGGGAGGCGCTGTTGGATAACGCTTGTCCCAACTGTTGCGTTATGCCCCGGTCGGTCAGGCTGGCTCAATTGGCTGCGCTGGAGCAGCCTACCGACTGGACCGGCGCTGCGCCGCTTAGTCCGTTGCCGCCGGGACAGGCGATGTGAAAACGGCATGCTGTGGCTGCAACTTTGGTGCCAGCGAAGCAAGCCAGACGGACCGATACGGGGGGTTTGTCGGCAAGTGGATCACCTCTCTGCTGAGCTGGCCCAAACGAAGGCCCTCCTCCAGTCCTTTCGGGCTGATGGTGATGACGGCGCGGCTCTCCCTCCCGAGGAGGATGGGGACTCAGTCAATGAGGGCGATGCTATTTCGGTGGTGGCCTATGGCACCCATTTCTGTAAGGACCTTCAGGAGCGGGGCTCCGGGGCCTCTGGGTCAGGCTCCGCCATTCGAGCGGCTCTTGCCTGTTTACAGATTGGTGTTCCTCAGGCCCGGCCTGCAGCTTCCAGTGCCTTCTTTAGGCGCACTAGGTCCGACACTGCTTTTATGGTTCCTCCCTTGGAGGAACTGCATAATTACTGGTCAGACACCAAGGCGCTTTCACGTCTGACAACGGATGGCAAGGTGCTTGTGGCCATGCAGGAGGCCCCCAGGGTTGGCTTGGGGCAGATGCCAGTGGTGGCCTCTCTTATTGTTTCCCCTGACGAGGCTTTGCGGCCCAATGCCCGTTGTCCGCGGCCTCAGTGCCGTATTACTGATGACCTTCTCTGCAAGGCCTATGACTCTGGCGCCCGCATGCGCCGGATTGGGAACTCTCTTTCCATATTATGCTGGCCCTGTCTTCTTCTTTGGACTCTGTTCCGCTGGACCACTCCATGCAAGGCCTGGTGGATGCATCTCTGCAGGCCTTTGCTCACATGACGAGGGAGCTTGGGCGCACGCTCTCCACACTGGTTCATGCTCGCCGCCAGGTCTGGTTGGCGCAGTCACAGCTTACTGAGCCTTGTAGGAGAACCCTCCGGGCCCTACCTGTGGTTCCGGTGGAACTTTTCGGCTCTGCGGCATTGGATGCCTTGGACCGCACTGCTCAGGCCTCTCGAACAAGTCAGCAACTGGCAGGGCTTCACAGACGTGATCGCCAACCAGTTGGCACTTGGGCGGCTGCGGGTCCTTCCCGGGGGTCCTCGCGCCCATCTCCTTCTGTCGTTGAGCCCCAGGGTCCGGTGCCGGGTCAGAGATCAGTCCGACGACCTGCTCCGTATCAGGGACACCGGGCTCAAGACCAAGCTGGGGCCAGGTCGTCTCACCCCTTTCGTGGCGCACGGTCGGGCCGGCGTCCTCCCAGGCCTCCAAAGGGCCGGGGAGCCTGCAGGGGGATGCCTTATGGCCGGCGGTTGGTTATTTTACCCCGGGACAGCTCGACTTCTGGGCTGCCCACACCCCGGGCTTGTGGGTGTTGTCCACCCTGTCCCGGGGATACCGTCTTCAATTCCGCCGCCGGCCACCCGTCCCTGGCCGGGTCAGGATGACACAGGCACAGGCGCTGGACCAGGAAATCTGCTCCTTGCTGGCCAAGGGAGCTATAGTGCCTGTAGACCCCCGGCGGGAGCTAGCAGGCTTGTATTCCATATATTTTCTGGTTCCGAAGAAGAGCGGGGGCCTACGTCCAGTCTTGGACCTCAGGGGCCTGAATGTATACTTGAAGGTCATGCCCTTTTGTATGCTGACCACCAAGGAAGTGTTGAGGGCGATTTCCCCTGGCGATTGGTTCACTTCCATAGACCTCAAGGATGCCTATTTTCATGTTCCGATCGCTCTGTCCCATTGGCGATTTCGGCGTTTTGCTTTTCAAGGGAGGCGCTTCCAGTTCAAGGTCCTTCCGTTCGGACTTTCACTGTCTCCCAGGGTGTTCACCCGACGTGTGGCAGGGGCCCTCTCTCCTCTGCAGAGATGAGGATCATCCCGTATCTGGACGACTGGCTAATTTGTGCCACGACACGGGACCAGGCTGTTCGAGATACTCGGTTGGTGCTCCATCATGTGGGATGCTTGGGCTTGCAGGTGAACATGGAGAAAAGCAGTCTGACTACCTCACAGGAGACTATCTCCCTGGGCGTGGCCATGAATTCTATCTCGATGACTGCTTGCCCGTCACCCCAGCGGGTCGACGGTATATTCAACATGGTTCCAGCATTCAGGCGCGGCATGGCACTGCCTTTCGTGCGATATCTTCGACTTCTGGGCATGCTTACAGCTGCATCCGCCGTAGTGCCCCTGGGGCTGCTGTCATTGCGGCCCCTCCAGATGTGGTTGAACGGCTTAAATCTGGACCCCGCAAGGAGCACTCATCGTCTCAGACAAGTTCGGGTGGGGCCTCAGTGTCTAAAGTCTCTTTCCCAATGGAAAGTGGGGTTGTTTATGACGAGAGGGGTCCCGCTCGGTTCCCTCCCCCGTGTCGTCGGGAAGTTGTGTTTACGGCTGCATCCTCCACGGGCTGGGGTGCTGTCTGACGGGGTCAAATGGCACAGGGGACGTGGTCCCGGCGGCAGAACAGGGAAAACATCAATGTCCTGGAATTACAGGGCATGCTTCTGGCTCTTCCGAGCTTTCTTCCAGGCTTGCGGGGGAAGCATGTGCTGGTGAGGTTAGACAACACCACACATCAACCACCAAGGGGGGACCAGGTCAAGGAAACCGATTTCCTTGACTCAATGGCTTCTGACCTGGGAGGCTCCATGCTTGCCCAGCCTCAGCGCAGCTTACATCCCCGGGCCACAGAACAGGCCGGCGGATCTTCTATCCGGCCAGAAGACGTTTCCTGGGATGTGGAAGCATCACCAAGAGGTTGTGGGTCCATCTGGAAGGTTTTTGATAGGGGGGATGTGGACCTCTTTGCCTCAAGGGACGCATTTCACTGTCCCCTTTGGTTCTCGTTGGACAACAGCAGCCTTCTGGGCCACGATGCGCAGGCACACAACTGGCCCCGGATACTCCTTTATGCCTTCCCACCATTCAGCCTACTTTTTCAGACTCTCCTGAGGGTTCGTCAGGAGGAGCACAGGGTTCTGCTGGTGGCCCCCTTCTGGCCGGCAAGGATTTGGTTTCCTCTCCTGATCAAGCACAGCTCCGGCTCGCGAAGCGTCTCCCCTCCAGGAGGGATCTTCTCTCCCAGATGGGGGGTCGGATCTTTCACCCCGACCCAGGCCGGCTCCAGCTCTGGATTTGGCCCCTGTACGGCCGGGGTCCACTTTTTCCAGATACACTGGGTCGGTAGGGCATACGATGGAAAGTGCATGGGCGCCGTCCAATGGCTCTCAATGAAGACCGCTTTCCTTTTGGCAATGGCTTCTGCAAAGCATGTGGGGGAATTGCAGGCTCTCTCGATAGCCGAGCCCTGCTGCCGGTGGAATCCTGATGGCTCAGGTGTTACGCTGTGGCCTGATGTAGCGTTTGTTCCTAAGGTGTCACGGCAGGCAGTACCCAGCCTCTCCATCTTGCTCGGTTTGACACTGGTTGCTCCTCTGAACCCCTGTGCCCTATTCGTGCCCTTGAGGCGGATGTCGATGCCACGACATCCTTCCGACAGACAAATAGCGTTTGTGTTTGCTACGCTGGCTCACGGAAACGTCAGGCACTTTCTAAGCAGCTACTTGCACACTGGGTTGTGGATTTGATCTCCAAAGCTTGTGCCTTGCAGGACCGGCCACTGCCGGTGGGAGTGAAGTGCCACTCTGCGAGGGGCATGTCGACCTCGTTTGCTGCCATGACTGGGGTGCCGTTGGACGTTAAATGCCGTGTGGCCTCCTGGAAGTCGCCTAGTACCTTAACTCGGTTTTACAGGGTGAATATGGCTGTGACCCATCCCGTTGAAGGAGTTTTGGAGCAGAATTCCTCTACATCACATTAGGGTGGGTAATGTGGTGGTTATCCCTTGGATGTTGTCGATTCCTCGTGACCTTGTTGACATAAGTCATCCAGTGCTTTAAGCACCGCCTCTGGCGTTCAGTATGAATGAGATAGAACGAAAGTTACTACTATAACTACGGTTCTATGAATCCCGGATGACCGCAAGAGTGCTTGGTCCCTCGGAATCCTTGCTCTCGCGAGTAGGTTGAGGGATTGAACGCCGGGTGCCATGTGACTATATAGAGTCACATGGGTCCCCGGCAGGTCACAGGTGCTTTGTTGTCATTAGTACTCGACCTGCGCATGCGCAAGAATGATCATTCAGTGCTTGAAGCACCGCCTCTGGCGGTCATCCGGGATTCATAGAACCGTCGTTACAGTAGTAACTTTCGGTATAAATAGAGGTGGCTGTAAGGATGGAGTTTATAAAATCAAAAGCTGAAAAGCTGTAAATACATTTCTCACAGAATAATTACTATTTTGTCCCAGTCTTTGAATGATAGTGTTTTTGATTTTATGAAGCAGACTACCAGGATAAAGTTTGTATTTTTTTAAGTGAAAGGATATAATGTATTGTATTCTAAATGTTATGCAAATAAAAATCTGAAAGGATGCTATAAATTTATAAAATGTACATTTTAATAGTATTTTTTACTCTAATATCCCTCAAATAGTAAGGATTTTAGCAATTGTGTGAAAATGAAATACAGAATGCAGCAGATGAAAACAGGTCACACATAAAGTTCCAATAAAGTTTTAGTGGGGTTGTAATAGAAATATGGAAAAAACATACCAACTTTATCCCAAGCTTTTTAAAATCTCATAAAGCATTGCGTAATCCACCATCAGAATAAGATAAATTATGACAATGAAAAAAAAATATGGCCTCCTCCTAAACTACCATGCGAGGAAAAGAGAGTCATAGGTGCACTGTATCTTTGGAGGAGCTGCAGAGATCCCTCTCTCTTTTCACTGGACACCTATTCAAGTCTTATCTTTATATAGGAATGACAAGATTTAGGTTATTCCAAAAAACAAATTCAGGAGTAGCCAAGTTTGTAGTTTATTACCAAAGTGTACAGGACATCACCAACAAGTGGAAGAAGGTTAATTTGTTAATTTGTGGCATTGTTTCTCAACATGCTTCTTTACTACTCGCAACAATTGGATTGATGATTTTATTATCACATCCTAAAATTCTAGAGATTGCATGAGACGTCTTCATCACTCTTAAACTTACACTTTTTAGAGTCAATTACATCTGGTGCTCATTTTGTTTAAACATATAGAAGTTGCCTAATCATCATTCCCCCCTTTCATAAAGGGGCTTAACACACCATCATTAAACAAATGTACATTACCTCCTATATTTAAATCTTAGCATTTTTAGTTAAGAGTTACAAAATATGCCTAAAAATATAATGTGGTCAAAATAAACACATGCACAACACTGTGTCTTTTGCAAATATAATGATAGACTGACAATAGACTCAAAGATCAAAATAAGTAGTTTAATTTGCAAGACCTAACAAAAAAGTTATAGTATCAAGAATGTGAGTCATTTACAAGGTGCTGCTCCTACTTGCTACCTAATTTGATTAAAGGTCATTTTATGAAATTTAAAGCTGGTCATGCATCCCATGCTAAAGATGGCAGAGATCATTTTTAACCAGTTTGTTTTGAGAACAGCTGTCTAATTTATCTGACTGGAATAAAGTCTTATCTTTAAAATAAAATCTTATCAGCCTTTTCAGCCTTTCAATATTCAAATGTAAACATCTGATTATTTTGAAACTATTGTGAAAAAAACATTTTAATAGAATATCTTCTTAATCATCTCAGTTTAAACTACAGTAAAATCATTCTGTAGTTTTTTTTTGTTTATTATATTATATTATTATTAAACACAAAACATTCATTTTTTATTTGGACAGACAGAAATGAACTCACTTTTCCAAATCGTTGTACCTCAGCTGACCAATGCAGCAGAGACTGTGAAGAGCTCAAGGATAAGTGAGTCTTTCTAGCAGACACCACCACTGTGATAATCAATATCCTGATGTTACAGTTTTGTAGCGCGAGGATCAGTCTCATGCAAAGCCCAAGGCCGCACACACAAACATGTACGAAAACTGTTTAAAACACACAAACTTTATGATAACCTTCACTCTTTAGCTTTGAATATGCCAAAATCAGGCTTACAATGTAACTTTAGAGTCTATTCTGATCAAAGTAGGATTGAAACTGTTTGGTCTTTATGTTTGTCTGTAATTTTGAAATAAATAAATAAATTAAGGATAAAAACTTGCCCAATTGTGAATTACGGAGATGACAGTATCATGATCTGTGGTTCCCTTCCTGTAGGAGGGACTGGTGCGTTTAATATAAAACAGATAATGAGCATCATGAGGATGGAACATAATCTGGAGCTATCGAAATAAAATATCAACCAGGAAGGTAAAGTTTTCCTTTAAACGTATCTTCTCAATGGTTTGTGGCTCTTAGCATACGGCCAAATTAGTTTCAAAGTAGCCTAAGTAGAACAAACTCAATGTACTGTGGCAGTCTAGTGATTTGGTTTAGTCATGAAGACAGGACCAAGATTATAAAAACCTGCATGTATGTAAATATTTATAATTGGACGTTTATATATGTTTTTCAATATTCTGGCAGGGGCTGCACAGTGGCGCATGCATGCAGCAAGAAGGCTCTGGGTTCAATTCCACCTTGGATCTTTCTGCATGGAGTTTGCATGTTCTCCCTGTGCATGTGTGGGTTCTCTCCGGGTACTCCGGCTTCCTCCCACAGTCCAAGAGAGAGAGAGTAAAAAGTATTTTTGACAATTTAAAGACAGGTGTAGCTCCCACTCAAGACTGTGTTAGATAACCAAGTTAGATAACCAATTTTCAGCAAAGTGACAGAATGTTTCCCAGAAAAGTCTGAGTATTATGTTGGTGTTACATAAAAAAGAGAATACAGTGGCCGAGTATTATTAGAAAGGTTAGTCAAGGAAAAAAAATATTTAAGAAAAAAAAAAAAAAGTAAAACAAACAGGGAAAGCCACAACCTTTCGGCAGTGTTTTCTAAATCCTGTTCAAAAGATTTTTAAATTGAGGTCCAGAATTACTGCATTAAGTGTGAGTGACACACTGTAAAATAAACTGACATGTAATCCCTTATTAATCTTGAGTTTTCCTAAACTGTAAACCACAATTGTCCAAATTAACAGAATTAAATGTATAACACTAAAGTTATGCATATTCACAGGTTTTTGGGGGGTGATTTTCAGCTATTATTAGTTGAGTGATGAAGATGGATAGGTCACAGGTCAATACAGAGGAACAAGCGCCCATGCACACTCACACCTAAACTCCCAGGATCTTTTTTGCAATGAGACAGAATTGCTAACAACTGTGTCACCTTCCAGCTCTCGACCTGATTCCAGACACTTTTTGTTGGTTTTTAAAAGGTTTTGCTGTAAATTAGAATTATTGATTTCATTTTCATGCAACCACACATGAACCTTGGCAAGACGCTTCAATAAAGCTAATTGTGGGAATCAGAAACAGATCAGCAGGCCACGTTTTTTGCACACTGGCAAGGAGTTTGACATGCTCTCAATAAACCGCAAAAGTGCGAAACATCCTCCGTTTGAGTAGAGCTACATAGATTATAGAAAGTTAAAAACTATATGAGAAAACTGTAATGCTACTTCGGACTTTTACACACAAAAAAAAAAAGAATACCCAAAACCTGACATTGAAACCATTTATTTGTCTTTAGCATCACATGAAACCATAACCTTGAAAAAAAGCAAAAATTGAAACAAACAAACAAACAAACAAGCAAACAAACATAAAAAGAGCTTTTGCCCTGACAAATGTATTTTATTTTGAAGATATTCTAATCTGTGTTAATCTCCAATCTCCTTTTTTTTTATTTGATTCATTGCATTTGTTTTGAGTGTTGTACACAAATGGCTTTTGTTTATCAATTCTAACAGCAGATTAGATTTATGATGTTCAGCTTAACTGTTCTCTAAAAATAAATTTGACTTCAGATGACTAACAGTCATGAACACAAATTGGTACTAAACGTTTTTTATGTATAAAATTGAAAGAAATGATGTGCAACCCCACGTTAAAACTACTGATGTGAAGTACAAATAAAGGAATTTAACATTTATAAAAAATAAAATTAACATATTAGGGATAATAATAATAATAAGCAGCTATAAAAAGAGATTTTACAAAAACTGACCAACATTCAATCTTTATGACAATATTAACTGTTTTATAAATCTGCTCACTAATTGTGGAGTTTAAATAAAAGTATTGCCGTGCATATATCTTTTATTCTCTTCTCTTCATTAGTCCTAATAGTTGATCTTAATCATTCAGACATTCATTACTTCAAAAAAAACTTAAATATTTCCATCGAGGAGCAATTTTGTCGTGTTTTGCACATAATTTAAAGTCTTTTATAATAACAAATGAGATTCCTAGGAGCCATAAAAGCGGGCGTCTGGCACTTTTTACGCATACTGCACTCTCTGTTCTCTCCTATCTCTGCGCACATTTCCATATGTTAAACCTGCAGCCAGCTCTCTCACCTCGGGATGAACCTGGCTTGCTCGCCCAGCCTCCTCTCGAAGCTCTCCCAGGCCGCGGACAGCCGTCCCCCGTCGGACTCCATGTCCTCCCCGTAGCGGTCGTGGAAGCCGTGAATGAACTCCTGCAGGGTGACGGTTCCGTCCTGGTCCACGTCCAGCCGCTGAAAGATCCGGTCCGCCTCGGCCGCGGACACCTGCAGCTCGGCGCAGATCGTCAGGAACTCGTTCCTCTCGATGCGCCCGGAGTTGTCCACGTCGTAGGCGTGGAAGAGGGTGCGCAGCCGGTCCCTCTCCTCCGCGCTCATCCCGCCGGAGGGCTGCGGCTGGCTGGTGGGACAGGAGGGGAGAAAACAGGGGGGAGGTTTTGGGGGTGAGGGGGTAAGTCAGGAAGTCCAAAGGTGTCCAAGTGTCTTCTGTTTTTTCCCTTCTTTTTTATCCAGATGAGCAAAGCCTACTCTCACCTCTTTAAAGTAATAAAGGATAAAATGAGTAAGATTGTGGTAAAACAATATAAAAAAACACCCCAGCTGTCTTGTAGAGCAGCTGCTGTCTCTAGCGCAGGTAACTAACACACCTGTGCGCAGGTTTCCCTCAGCGTTTTCTCGCTCCTCCCTCTGATCCACACATGCAGGCAGACTGGCGCATTTTCTTCGAGTCCACTTATTCTACTGTTGCCTTGCAGCAAGAAGGCTCTGGGTTCAATTCCACGGCGAGTGGTCTCCCTGTGGATGCATGCACCCAGGTGTATACTCAGGGTATACGCGGGTATACTCAGACTTCCTCCCAAAGTCCCAAAAACAATTAGCTTTTAGGTTAATTGGATTCTCTCAATTTTCCTTAGCTGTCTGTCACTGTGTTGCCCAGTGATGGACCGGCCAATCCTGGGTGAACCCCAGCCTCTCTCCAGCCTTTAACACGTGGAGATGGGCACGGTCAGGCCCCATTCTACTGAGGTCTTTCTGCAAGGATTGTTCTCCCTGTGCATGCATGTAGGTTCTCTCCAGGTACTCCAGCTTCCTCCCACAGTCGCAAAACAATGAACTGTTAGCTTAATTGGATTTTCTAAAATTGTCTCTCTAAATGGAAGGAAGGTCTTATTATTATCATTTAAAAATGCATTTATGCAATAATGAAACAGATGTGTTTTTAATACAATTAATACAAATTAGGTGAATTATTAACGAAATAATGTAAGATACTATGTTATAATTGAGAGATCTCTTTTTATCAAGTCAATATCATAACTATGAGGTGTTGATTGTGTAATAATACTTAGAAAATTTGACTTTTTCTCATAGAAATATGAGGTGGAGGAAACTAATGAGTGATTATGACACCATAATCTGACCAACTGGTGTGTCACTCAAAAACTAAAGGAATATTTAATAATATAGCTTTTTTATGGAATGAAATTGATATTAATTTTACATGGTAATTTACAAATTATGACGTTTTTTGAACTACGAACAAAATGGAGTACTTTAATAAAAAATTCAGAAATAATTTTTGGTAAAAGATAATTTGTTTAACTGATAGTAAGTTATTAAAAAAACTACTATTTATAACTTGGGTAACTCATAATTAAGAGGTCACAGAAGTCATGATTACTTTTATTAGTCACAATTATTAAAGCATCTTAAATTTCTTCACAGCTAAGTCCATCCATCCATCCATCCATCCATCCATCCATCCATCCATCCATCCATCCATCCATCCATCCATGATCTTAAATTTACTGATAATCATGAGCTATAGTAGAAAGAGTACTAAGGCTAATAATGATTCATTTATACTATAATGATGGGATCAAATATGCATAATTGTGAGAGTATATCTAAAACTGTCTCAAATGATTACAGCAAAGTCATAGTTATGAGATTTTTTAAAATAGTTTTACTATAATTAATATTTTTGATAAATAACGTAATTACCAATTGTGACTTTTCTGTCTCGTAACTATGGCAAGATATGAACTGTCAAATCATAATTTTCTATCATAGTTTTACTATTTATTTGAGAATGATGAAACAGTTTTTGTAACAAATATGCAATAGTTATGTAATACCTTTGACATGGCTGTTACATAATTATAAGATTTAAATTCTAGTAAAAAAAAACACTTTAAATAAAATAAAATAAAATAAAAGTTTAAAAATGTTTTGTTCTAACTTCTTGCATCAAGCTGTCAACAATCGTTTAACTTAAATGTATATAAAAGTCTGTTGTTTAGCGTTTGTGTGGTTACAGTTTGATCAAATGCAAATATCTAACCAGAATGTACTGATAACTGTGCAAGACCTGTCCTAAAGCCAATAGGTCAAAGTTTGAATCTGCTTTAAACCACTTCTTTTTTTCTCCCTGGAAAAGGAGAAGACAAAATAAAGTAATGTTTAAAAAAATTTTTTTTTTGCAGCCTGAGAATAACCCTGCTTCAAAGCTGAGCTGATACACAAACACGTTACTGCATGTTTGTTTGCATCAAGCTTCCACCAAGGCTGATTCTTCGTATTATGTAAGTGTTTTTGATTACTTCATATCATGTGAGCATTTAACTATATCCATTAGTAATCAGGATTTTTATCATTTTGCGAATTTAACTCATCATTTTTTATCACTTCAGTGTTGCATTTATAGCAAGTCATGTCCAAAATAACAGTTTTTTTTCTTTGCATCATAGCCACCTTTAAACTCTCAAAATATTATCTTATTTTCCTACAAAACCACAAAATATATAGAAAAATCAGACATCTACCTCCTCACCTGATCATGACCTGTTCTCTGTTGATTGAAAATTCCTCCACCAGAGTGGATTTATCGCCTTCTTCCTTCCTTTCTTCCTTCTCATTGTGGTCTGTGAATCCGCTGAGGAACTCCTCCAAGGTGACCGTGCTGTCACCATCAGCATCCAGGCGCCTGAAGATGCCCTCTGCTTCTTCAGGGTCAACCTGGAGCTCTTGGCAAATGGCAGAAAACTCGTTTTTTTCTATCCGCCCTGATCCGTCCACATCGTAGGTGTAGAAAAGTGATCTCAAGTGGCCCTGCTCCTCCTCAGCCTCTTTGTTTGTTGATGCCATACTCAGGAAACTTAGGGTTTAACACAGTTAATATAAACCACAAAGAAAAAAAAAACTGTCAGAAACTAATAGAGCTTCAGTTTCTTGAAAAGACACCAATAAAACACGTCTGCTTATAAACACTCTATCGTTCTGTTACCTCACTTTTATACCCCCCCCTCCCCTCCTCCTTTATCTCCCTCTCCTTCTTTTAAAAAAAAAATCTATTTATCGTGATAAATGTCCTGATAAAGCAATAATAGGATCCTTGAAGATGGTGTTGCAAATTCTGTGAAAACCATGTCTGTTATTAAAGAAGGAAAAACCCCTCGGGAAGAATAAATTATTCTGCAGCGCAACCTAACTGTGGTTTCTTGCTGACTTTTGGGTTCATTTTTTAAAGTTTACTCTCTGCAGTCAGTCCGGTCTTGAAATAAACCGCAGGTACATTTTTGCAATGTTATGAAAAAGTGCATTTGTAGTTTTAGTGCTTTATTAAAAGGTCATGGTGATCCTAGGCGGGATTTCATAATCCATCTATTCAGCTATTGTTTATAGCCACTTACTCTTGCAGAGGTCGATGCAAAACTCATGCACACACTAAAACCTAAAGGGTATCTACAGTAGACAGATCAAGTTATGTTTTTAGCCACCAAGAGGACCATGAATGAAAACCTGTAGTGATACCATCTGCTCCGCTGTAGAGCCCCAATGTCACCTCTGAAACAAAGCCCCAAAAATAAAAACAAGATAAAGTCACAAAGTTCATTGAACCAGTTACAGTAGATCATTTCATTAGAACATAAAAGTCTCCTCCTGTGTCTTATCAGAGTATTCTCCCTTAATTTTATTTTTTAAAATCTTTTTAAGTGCAAGCTGGATCTATAAGGTACAAACAGTTTGCAAAGTCCCTCCTGTCTCATGAACAGAATAATTTTCCTTCAAAACAGCAAAGAGGGATCTAGGGACCTTTGACCTCAAAAGTTTGTGAGGCTGAGTAGCAGCACAGCAACACTGCTGATCAAGTGGTGTTACCAGAATTCGCAATTTGACCAAATTTCTGTTTGTTATATCTTTAAATATTGTTATCTCTGTATTTCCCATTAAATCATCCCCCTAGCAGCTGATCTTTCCTCTTTCCAATAAAAGTACCAGCGGACAGTTGGGCCTTGTTTTGATTGTTGAAGTTGTGGATATGCTGTTTTTCCACGGTTTTGTATGAAGTTTTCCGTTTTCTGATCATTAGAAAGAGGTATGACCTGTAAGTTTTCTTATACATATATTACAATTATGATTTCAGTTTGAAAATTATATTTTCTTATCTTAATGTAAACGTCTGATTGATTTAACTTACTTTCAACATTTTATTTAATAGGACGTTTTGGAAATCCATTCAGTTACAGTTTGTATTGTAGCTCATCATTGGTAAAACGTATGTGTCTGTTTGAATTCCCATATAGACACGAGCATGAACTGATCCTGCACAATTTTCACAGTTAAAAGATATCCTTCCAGTATCTGCTGCTTCACACAAACTGATCACATGATCAACAATCTGTCAAGTCAGGGACTCAACTCGAGGTCAAACACAACTTGTGATTCGGGGATTCCTGTAATTAACAAAAAAGTGTTTAAGAAAGATTTCACAGCCTGTGTTTTATGTATTGTATACTTGGAAATTATGTAAAGCTAATTATCACCACTGTAAGCAGGAACGTTGGATTAAAACTGTTTTAGATAACAGACAACATTCTATTCTAAAGTAATTTAACTTCTACACATACTTGTGCGGATCCTGCCTGTATGAAAAGATCTCTAAGCGCATTATAACTTTTTTGTTGATGTTGTTGATGGAAGATATAAATATATCTTCCTCCATTGTTCCAATAGGTTTGGATGTTTTTTTAAATTTATTTTTGTTTGTGTTGTTTATTCCTTCATGGGGAGATACAGGTTCTGACCTACAGCTGTGCGCAGATATGATTGGCTGTGAATGCGTGGTTCTAGGACATCTTGTGTTTGACCAAGGAGTGGTGCAGTACGCTGATGCACTGGAAAAACTTAGATCATGAGAACACGCCATGTGCCGCTTTGCCTTGTTCTGCTCCACTTACTGATGAAATAATTAATTTAAACTACAAAGAGTCATTTAACTTCAATTTGAGACAAAAATTTAGCATTTTCTCAGTATTAAGGTCACATTATGGTGATTTATATACCTTGAGATCTGCAACCAGCTAAGCTATCTGTGCCAAACCTAACTATGGCTTCCTAGACAAAAAGTAGTATCAAACATCTTCAGAATGATTGTTGAGACCTGCTGAATGACAAGAGTAAAAATAACACACTGAGAAAACATAGATGACGCAACATATTTTCTTGGCTTTCTTTTCTTTTGATTTTTGTAATAACCTTTCTTCACAGAAGAACATGTTATCTTTGGGTAGTTGTTATTTTTGGAAAGTTATTTACCAGTTTATAAAAGTTACAAAGATGACAGAGTCTATATTTAGATGTTGTTTGTACTATAGCTGTAGATGGAGACAAAAACGTGTACAAAGTAAATGTTTTTGAGGATGCTTTAAAAATTAGCATAATTATTGCCTGATAAAAGTTTGTAACCAGTTAATTACATACGTAACGGAAATAATGAATGAAATAGTGAAATTAAATGAAGCTTAAGAGCAAATTTAGGCAAACCTATTTGTTAAACAAAGTGTTTTCTAAAAAAGAGTTATTTTAGCTGATTATATAGATATGTATTTGTGGCCTGCAAGAATTTATGGGATTCCGCTGATATTGGTAATTTACAAAGGAGTAATAAATTACTAATTGTAACCAAGAACAGATCATTTTCTTGATGAAGAGCTGTAGAAATGTTGAAAGGAAGTAATTAAGTCAAGAGTGGGGATTTTTTCAACCACAAAGATCTGTTTGTTTTGAACACATTATTTGCCAATACAAACTATGTATCATAATGTAGTTTAAAGGTGGGAACTGAATGCAGGAAGATGGAAGCAAAAGGTGAGTTTATTAAAACAACAAAAGCCTATAATAGGTTCTGGTAGAACATGCATGTAACTGAATGTAACCAGTGAACAGAGAGGAAAGCATGGGATGTCTAGGAGAGCGACAGGAGGAGCCAGCAGAGAACAAAGAACAGGGAAAGTTAAACTTTTATGCATGCACAGTCAGGAAGGAGTGGTTAGTTGACAGAGGAGCCTGGGGAGCCAATCATAGGTAAGTAGAATCTGGAAGAAAGCAGATGACAGGAAATGAAGGGATAGTCAACAGCTGGGACGGGGAGCAAAACTAATTAGAAAATAATATGATCTGGAAACAGAAAGAAACACTAATCTATAGAAATAAATATTAACACAATCAAATATAATCCATGAATACTAAGAATAAATTAAATAGATGAGATCTTAGTAAGTAAAGATATGAAAACAAAAACGACCAAAACTAATAGGTTAAAACACTGAGGATCATGAAATTAAGTTTTAAGGCTGTAAATTACACAAAGCTGAGGGAAGAAAACAAAGCAATGGTCGTCAGAAATTTAACATTTTCCTTCATTCTAGATCTCTAAGATGCTCCAGATGTTTTCTTCCACATTTGAATAATCTGATCTTCACATTCTGATATAAACTTGTATTAAGAGATTATTATTGTTTATTTTTACTCCACTGATTAAACAGATTTTTCAAAGAGTTACTTTATTAGTGTTAAACATCTTTATTTACATCTTGGCTTGTCTTTTCTTTTTCTTTCTTTTTGTCTTTCTGTGTTGCATGCTGGGATTGTGTTGGTGAAGGTGCTTCTCCATGTGGGGAGTTAGGCAGAAAGATAGAGTAGGGAACTTTGTTTCTTACCGTGCTAACTATGGTTATGCTTTGCATTTCTAAACATTTCACTGGGATTGGTTATATTTATTGGGGCTAGTTTTGATATCTTAGCGCTTATAGTGCTGTTTGTTTGTGAGGATGGCGTCTTCAGGGGCCCTCTCAGAGGAATCAAGAATCAGTTTATTTATATAGCGCCAATTTACAACAGATGTCGTCTCGAGGCACTTTACAAGAAAATCAATTAAAATCAAAGATACATCATAACAAATCAATTTGAAAAAGTTTCCAATCTAAGGAACCCCAGCAGATTGCATCGAGTCATTGACTTGCATCATTCACTCCTCTGGAATCAGCAGGCAGAAAAAATGGCTTGTGTTGTCGTTGACTTTACAGCAATCCCTCATACTGAGCATGCAAGTAGCGACAGTGGAGAGGAAAAACTCCCCTTTAACAGGAAGAAACCTCCAGCAGAACCAGGCTTAGTACAAGCAGCCATCTGCCACGACCGACTGGGGGTTTGAAAAGACAGAAAGCTAAATTAGAAGCACAGGATACTGAAATAAGAGTTTATAGCAGCAGTTGTAGAACGTCACTGGAAGCATCTCAGCCTATGTTCTCATCCAAGAAGCTGTCTCAGCTAACAGAACGCCAGCCCAGGTGTGGTTACTATGGAGAGAAGAACACAAAGAGAAAACAACAGGTTAACAAGGTTGAAATAACGGTAACTAAGTAGATTGGACAAAGGAAGAAAGTAGCAGAGAGAGAAGTGGTCAGATTGTCCTCCAGCAGTCTAAGCCTATAGCAGCATAACTATAGAAAAACTTAAATAACTTAACCCTATAGAGTGAGACATGAAGAAGGTAGAGTAAAGGATAACCGTCTGTCAACACTGAGTCCCTCCCCCAACCGGATAAGGCTGTCTTCTCTACCTCTTCCTAACTATACACTTTATCAAACAGGAAGGTTTTAAGCCTAGATTTGAAACTAGACAAGGTGTCTGCCTCACAGACAAAAGCTGGAAGCTGGCTCCACAGGAGAGGAGCCTGATAATTAAAAGATCTGCCTCCCATTGTGCTTTTAGAGATTCTAGGAACCACCAGTAAACCTGCAGTCTGAGAACGAAGTGCTCTGTTAGGGACATAAGGAGTAATCAGATCTCTGATATACGATGGAGCTTTATTAGTGAGGGCTTTATATGTCAAAAGAAGAATCTTAAAATCTATTATAAGTTTGACAGGGAGGCAATGAAGGGAAGCTAAAATTGGGGAGATATGATCTCACTTTTTAAGTTTCATCAGAACTCTTGCTGCAGCATTTTGGACCAACTGTAGACTTTTAATTGCATTTTGTGAACTTCATGCTAATAAAGAGTTACAATAGTCCAGCATTGAAGTAACAAATGCATGGACTAGTTTTTCAGCATCTGAGAGAATATTTCTAATTTTTTCTATATTCCTAAGGTGAATGAAGGAAATTTTACAGACCTGTTTTATATGGGACTTGAAAGACATTTCCTGATCAAAAATAACCCCAAGGTTCTTTACATTGTCACGAGACGCCAACCTGATGCTATCCAGGTCAAGTGGCTGACTAAGCAATTTCTTTTTTAGAGCTTCTAGTCCAAAGATAACAACTTCTGTCTTTTCAGAGTTCAAGAGCAGACAGTTTAAAGTCATCCACATTTTTATGTTATCTAGACATGCCTGTAATCTACCAAACTGACTGGATTCATTGGGATTTATAGATAAATACAGTTGTGTATCATCAGCATAACAGTGGAAATTAACACCATGGTGTCTGATGATTTTACCAATAGGGAGCATGTATATAGTAAATAGAATTGGGCCAAGTACAAAACCCTGTGGTACTCCACAAGTAACCTTACAATGCGGAGAAGATTTGTCATTTAGATGAACAAACTGGAATCTATCAGAGGAATGGGATTCGGGTTCAGCCGGACCCGTCAGTCTCAGTAGAGACAGTTTTCCTGGCTGTTGGAGACATTGTTGGTCACACCAATCTCATTTATGCTTCAATAATGAATAAGTGATATTTCTGAAAAAGGAACGTTTCGTAGTTGATCGTTAGCGGGGTGACAAGTCCTTGCAGGTGTACTGGTGCGGATAAACTAAGATATGTTAAATCTTTTAGTAGGCAGGTGTTTATGTTTCTAAACTCTGTTACAGAGAAGCTGGAAGTGTCCTTCAGAGTTAAATATAAAGAAGGATCTTACATGGTTTACGCAAGCACCGGGAACATGAAATGTATTGAATGTGGGGATGTTGGGAATAAAAAGGTAGTTTGCCTGCACAAAAAAAAAACAGCCAGCGCAGGTTGAGTTAAGCCGGTAGCTAAAGCTGCACAGGCAGACGACATAGAACCACAGCGATTCAGACAATGTTTCCATCGCAGATTCGGAAACTTCCAGTGGTGACTTGTACACTTTGGATGAAATCAATATTTTTCTTGATGAATCATTTGGAAAACAAGTTTAAAGTTCTGGATTATTTTCCTGATGTGGAAATTTTTTTTCAACGGTGCACAAATGGTGCAGAAAATAGTAGGTTTTGAAATGCATGATGAAAAGAAACGGTTCCATTTAAAAAAAGCACACATGACCAATTTCCAGAGACAGTTATCAACAAACAAAGGAAGAGGTTCAAAACATTTAAAAAGTCAGAAATAAAACTATGATTATAGTACACCGGGTGGTCTTTTTTTTACTGTCTCTTTCTTTACTGTTTTTGTCTCATGGGACCAGGTCATCTGCAGGTGTAGCAACATTTTATTTTCAGCAGTAATGAATGCTAGAATAATTTCATGTATTTAATGACTGGCAGGGTCCTGGCAATTAGAGTTGAAATAAAAAGTTTTTATTTTTGTTTTATTGATGTTTATGTGCCAAACCAAGGGGAAAACAGGATCAAAACATTTGAGCAAATACACAGTTTTTTGTGTCAGTTTAATCAAAATTAGTGTGTTGTGATAGGTGGGGATTGGAACTGCACTATAAGTTTCACAACAGATAGAAAAGGAGAAGAACCTCATCTTCCATCATCTTTTAAATAAGCTCAGGTGATATCATAGCTTAACTTGGTTGATGCTTGGAGGGTTATATAAAAATGAAAGATGGGACAGTGAGTCGGGCCATTTATAGGAATAGACTATCCAACTGCATAATTTGTCCAGTTGGGTTTTCTATATGGAATTATTTTTTCAATCATTATCAGATGTAAATCTTACTGGCATTTTAACCTTAAGCTACTTCAAGACATGTTTTTTTTAGAGTTTTAGTAATTTGTGGTAGCTATGGCAGGAAAAGAAAATCAGAGGACTGGGATGTTAAAATCACTGATTTACACACTACTTTATTATTATTATTTACATTTTAAATTATTTATTTGTCCAGCTAATCGGATATAATCTTATCATGTATATGAGTACACGGCCAAATTAGTGAGACGGGCTACATAATCTTACTGTATGAAATACAGTTTATGGACTGCGATGGACTGGTGACCTGTCCAGGGTGTACCCCTGCCTCTCGCCCGTTGTAAACTGGAGATAGGCGCCAGCTGACCCACCTCACCCAATAGGGATAAGGATGCACAGAAAATGGGTGAATGAATGGATGGTTTTAAATACTTGGCAGGTTTTCACATTTGAGAGGAAGACTAATACAGTACCAGTGATGTGGATTTTTGAAATGCTTCTCATCACAGTTGCTTTCTTTGGTTACTTTAAGATCGAAGTCCAACAGACTTGTGTTAAACCTGAAAGAAGAAGCCTGTGCCTCTCTGCCAGACTCCATCAGAGAATTTACTGCTACTACTTTGTATGACCAGTGGGATGGTGAATAGGAGTATGGGTTTCCTTCCGTAGTTGTTTCTCCTGCAGTGGACGAGCCGGAAAAACTGTTGATTCGCTGCTGGGTTGTTTTGCAGGCTTGAGAAACAAAGTCTTCTATAATGTCTGCATGAAGGTTCTGAATTTACACACTCTGGCAGAGGTGAGATTGTCAAAGTGAACTGAGTTTTTGACAACAGCTCTACCCTGACAGTTGGCTGCCCCTGCCCCTTGACAAAGAATATAGATTTCTTTGTAAATAAGTATTAATGATGATCTGTGTTCAGTAGATGGAGCATCTTTAGTTTTTGCTTTTTCATGTTTATTATGTAATGTGTTTTTTTGATTTTGTAGATTGTTAGTGTGTGTAAAGGCATTTTCAAGTCTTTCATGAATTTGTACTTTCAGCTCTGCATGCTCCAGGTGTGTCTTTCACAGTCATACTGTCACAAGACGTTCTTTATGTCAGGAAAATGTGGTCAATTTTTTCTGGATTGCTGATGTATTTTCATATATTTTCTTTGTTCGAGGTTTCCTGTTGTTCTCTGTTTTTTTTTCAAGCTGGAGCTACTTTATGAAACATGTCTTTCGTATCATTGCTTTTATGTTATAGTTCTGAAGCACTCGCAGAACCCCTTCTGATGCTCCTTTTATCAGACGATCCCCCCTGATGATATAGAAGATTCCTTGATCCACCTTTTTTTTTTTTTTGGAGCATTTGATGTAATCTCGACTCTTCCTGCTGCCAGACGTTCTCATACAGGTTCTTTTGATTAGACTTGCAGATGCTGATCTACAGCATTTGTTAGCGTCATGTTGTTAGTTCCTGTGTTCAGGGAGAAATGCTCCACATCCTTCTCCATTAAAAATATTAGGATTATTATAATATAATATAATATAATATAATATAATATAATTGATTGTACATCTATATATGAATATATGCATGCCTGGAATGAAATGATTTCCTTGAAAATTGCCCACATTGACAACATGTGTTGTAAATTGGCGCCATATAAATAACATATAAAATGTGTCACCTGGTCGCGGTATAGGTTTAGGTGGTAGCATTCAGAATTTGGGGTGAACTATATGAACAGCTTCAAAATCTAGCAGAGCACTTTTGGGTTAAAACAGAAAATCCCTGATGCTTCCAGCACTGTTGAATCTATGCTACAATATTTTATGGTAAATCTGGAACCAAAATGATAGAGTCCAACCTGGTGCGCCTAATAAAAAGGCCGGTGAGTGAACAGCAATTTGAGTCAACATTAGTCAAGACTTGTATTTGCAGATAAAATACTTATTTGTGGTTAATAGCGACCTCAGGTGTGTTTTGATCCAGGGAGTTTCTGACTTTGCTACATGTAACGTTTCCTGTTTCTCAAAAAACTCTGGATGAACTGAAAACATGCTATACTTCTAACAGTAAAAAACTGAAAAACTCACTGCATTCCTCACATCTACAGAGAGCTGGTGACACCGGAGTCATATGTTTCACTAGAAAGTGAAAATATCGAGAAATATCTAGGTGCTGGATTGGACCACAAAATGGAGACAAAGGCTTCACAAAATACATAAATTAATAGACGTGTACAGAATTGCATGTGATCACTACTTGAATAAAAGAAGGGATCTTTATTGTGGCAGTATTAACATAGAAAAAAATCCATGTTTATTTTTAGAACATACAAACATTCAAAGTGTTACCCCACAAATTTCATAAGGCTTGGTTGTCTCTGATTTTTTTTTGTTTTTTTTTTTTGTTTATTTGTTTGTTTTTTCAGATTGATTTAAAAAATAATTTTCCCAGAGCGGCTTTGTCAAATAAACTGAAAGGAAAAAAAAAAATCACAGACAAACAATAACAAACAAACCTAAGCAAACAGTAAAAACTACAACACTGGTCAGACGTTTGAACGCATTCATCTTGCTTAGTTTGGGGACTTAAAAGATGGTTAAAGAGCATGTTTTTTTTCAGGCTGGAATAAATGCAACCAAAACTTAGAACATTTTAAAGGAACAAACACAGGGTGCACAGATTTATATAATTCTTTAAAAATATATTGATCCTGGTACACCCACCAATACCCATCCACTTTTATTTAGAGTACCTGCAAGTTTCTAAAATGAATTCAGTTTTTTTTTTTTTATCGCAGAACCTTTGCTCAATACAAATATAAATATTTAATTAGAAATATTCAAATTAACATGATGTCCATGTAAAAGAGGAATGTATTTAAACTTCTGACCAGAAATGTACCCGAATATACAAAAAAAAAAAGTTCGGTTTGGTTGACAACTAATAAACAAAACACTAACCGTGCAAGATAATCTGCTACTTTACATGCTCATAACCCACTGAATAAATAAGCACGCCCAACTTATTATCCAGCATTTTATGCATAAAGACCTGAGTTTCAAAATACTAACTGTATTTGTAAAAAAAAAATTTAATCTATAACTGTCTTTATATTATTTTATTCAATTTAAAATCTAATTATTATTTTGTTGTTAATTTTTCCTAACGGCGGAAAATTTAATTTTGAATGATCAATTATGATAAAAGCACTATATCATTACCAACTAAACTTGCTCTGCCCGACACAAAATTTTGTGATTTATCATGACTTAAATTACAATTTGTCAACATCTAATATCAGCTGTAACTCTCCATCAAACTACACTGTTCTGCCAATCAAACATGAGAGGTTAATTAGCTCAGACCAAGAGATAAATCTCATAATATTTAAGTACTTTTAAAGAATGCCATCAGAACTGATAAATGAAGGTACAACCATATAGTGCTACAATGTCATATATAAGGCAATGATCAGACTTCATATCCAAAAGATCTTCTCTTTGCTTGCAGAGGTTAAGCGTTTTTTTTTAATAACTGAATATGTTTGCATCTTAATTGAAAAAATCTTTTAAATATGTGTTCCTTTAAACTAAAATACAGTTTTTGGTGGCCAACATACGACCATGTTGTTAGTGATGTCATTAGCTTAGCTTTAATGGCTTTACGAAAACAGCGTAGCATGATGAACGCTTACTCTTCAAGTATTTTCATTTCATTCATTTGAAACAATGCTCTCACAGAGTTAGTGCAGCAAACCATATGTAACCAAAAACTAAGTAAATCAATTAAATAAAAGCCTAATTTTGAATGAGAAGAAGCTCTTTCAAGGATATCTGGGATTAATGTCCCATTTCAGCTGATAGAAACACAGATACCATGCAATATTCTAAAATGAATGAGACAGCCAAGCCTTTACAGCCTTACACAAAGACATACATAGGGAAGAAAAGAGGAAAATCTTTATCTGCATTGGGATTTTTCTTTTCTTTTCCCCCCCTATTTAAACAACTACAAACACATTATTTACAGATGAGGGCATGCAGCTTGCCTTAAGAGCTGATGGAGCCAGGAAACTAACCCTAAAGTTATGCAGCACAGCACTCAAGGACTTAAACTAGTGACAAATATGCTTTAATTTGCATATACTATACACGTGTAAATGATGCGTTTACATCGCCTTTTCTTTGTTTGTTTTACATCTAAAAGAGTCAAAAGCCTTTGTGATTTGCTGACATTAAGGAATCTGTCTGTCATTGGGTGGTGATTATTTTAGAGTGTCAGAGCACACGAGTCAGGTTCATCCTCCACAGTGAAGCAAAGCTGCAGTCAGATCTGTGATTTTAAAGCAAATGCATTTGTAGCATTTTTACGCTTTGCTTGGTTTCACCTATGAAGGTCAGTGCATGTACTGTAGTAGGAAAATAAATGCTTTGTCTTCCGTTGTTTCTGCATATTTTCTATGCATAAAGCTTGCAAATGCATAAAGTGTATAAAGTTACAAAACAATAGAGCCGATCATAAGACATCTGATAGAAGAGAGTTTGATGTTAATGTGCTGTAGCCTTGCGGACTATATGAAAAGTGACATCTGCATGTAAGGTAAATGTTACAGCATTACTTTACTTTGTGAAAGAGTGCTGAAAAGAGAGTCTTCATGGAATCCTGGATGGATGCATACACAGCTGAATATAGCTATTATAATATCTTGTTCCATATAAACTGCTTTGGTGTCCAGAAAAGCATAATGTGTGACTGTAATGTATGTTAATATGTTTCCTGTGTGACATCTGTTTCCATGTTAGCACGAACAGTTGAGCTTTCCTGAGAGTAAGCTACAGTTGTACTACTTTATATTTAAAATGGTTCACCCTTGTACCTCATAACTATTAAATATTGATCATTTTGTCAAAATTGCACAGTTAACTGACAGTTAATGTACATATGTTTTATGGAAATATGCACACAAGACCTAAAACCTATTATTTCCGAGCAGGTAAAGTTCAGAAAATAGACAATCGTGTTACATTTGTGTTTCTTGGGAGGTTCATTTTTTGTTGTATTTAAAACTGGAAACAATTGCAGATGTGTTTTTTTAACTAGTTTATTAGGGGTTTGTTTTTTATTAGACATTAAGTTAGGAAAAAAATATATTATTTTTGGGCAGTTAGGCTTACCAGACTGATAATTTAAGTATTCCTTACATTTAGAAATAATATGGATGGTTTTTTGTTGTTGTATTTTTAAGCAATTTTTTGTCACTTTCTGATATAGTCAAATTACATGTCAGCCCATATTAAGATGTAATGGGTTTGGGATCTTCTGATAGGTTCAAGTCACAGCATCAAAGTAAAAAGCACAGCTTGGTGTGTTTTAACGCAACGCCTCTCTCACACTTTCCTTCTTATGTGACATTGTGTAAAAATCAATACAATAAAGAAGAAGAAGCCATTAGGCCATAATCACTCTAATCACAACATCAAGTCAGTTACAACTTGATTTTGTAAAAAGACTGAAAAGATGATTTGTTCTCTAAATGATATGATGGCTTGACATTCCCATTTTGTTTTTACTTGCATGCGCTTGTTTAAACAAATGAATGTTGCTATTTTACTCCAGGGTAAATCAGGTTCGTTGAGTTCAACAAATCACCTCCTGACATCTTTATTTATTAT
This sequence comes from Orestias chungarensis, assembly GCA_032876305.1. Taxonomy (NCBI): domain Eukaryota; kingdom Metazoa; phylum Chordata; class Actinopteri; order Cyprinodontiformes; family Cyprinodontidae; genus Orestias; species Orestias chungarensis. The sequence goes on from JAVLVB010000003.1 coordinate 1,000,525, forward strand.
GTTTATTACCTCAGGATACATCTATGGGTGATATTCTGTTTTACTTCAATGCTGTGACTTAACCAATCAAAAGCTTAGAAGTCACGACATGTTTTGTTTACTGGTAATGTCAGGCCACAGCCAGTGTTAATAGTGGAGTACTTTTGAACGAACCAATTTAAAGCCTCACTTCCATCCCCTATCTGTGTAGTTAGAATCTGATAATTGTCTCCTCTAATTATTCTTCAACACTCTGTTTCTGTATTCTCCACCAACACATATACAGAAGCGTTTTCCAAAACCAACAAATCATAAATCAGAGAATATTTTCTAAACTTCCACACTTTTCTTGTTCATTTTTTGTTTTGTTTTTCTTTGCCGGTTGAAAGTCTATTACGTTCTATTACGCTAACTGTTCAGAAAACACTTAATGGTTCCACAGAGGACATCCTAACATCACAAATTGGTTTGTTGTTCTCTAAGACTTTCCTTCATTTTGACATCAAATAATCTGAAAAAAGAAGAAAAAAGCTGAAAGTTTTTGTGCTCTAACTTCTGCTGGAGTAAAATCAGAGTACTACCACAAAGACAACACACGTTGACGGTAGTCTTAAAAAAATATTTTCTCAACATCATCAAACTGCAGTAAATGCGGTTTTTTTTTTTTTGATAATCTTTTGTAAACTCTTAATTTGAAAATAAACTCAAAGTAGATCTTCTGACTGAAAAATTCCTGAAAGATCTGATTCACATGAAAATTTACAAAACTTTAAAAACAACTTATTTAGTATTGGTGGCAATTTTTAATATCTTGGTGTAGTTTTTTTTAATCTGTTGCTCAGCCTGTTGCTTCTGTTGTGTTTACTGGTAGACACGTTTATTTTTTTTTGTTGTATTTTTCAGTTTCCATCCACTCTGTCATTACTGAGACTTTATAACCAATCAGGTTTTCTGGTTCCAAGGCTGAAAACCAATCAGAAATGTCTCTGCCTCAACTTGTCAGCATCAGGAGTGGAGAAGCCTTTAAAAATCTCAAGTAAAATAAAAACAATGAAACCTATAGTTTGTTTAATTTTTCCTCCAATTACTTATTTTTTTGTTTTCCCGTATCTTCTGCCAGAAACATCTGTCTTATCAAGTGATTTAACTTAATGATAAAGGATAATTCCCTTCCTTGGTCTCACTTTTACTAAATGATAACTCATTTTGCCGATAAGGAGAAAGACATTTCCATCAAAAGGCATCACTTTTTAAGACATTGTATTAAATCGTATGTTTAGACAGACGTATTGGCCTTCATCTTTCATCTTCCTCCACTTGTCACTTTTTGTCCTCTCCTTCTCCGTCCTCCTCAGTCAGACCACATGTTCTCCATGGCCGTGCTCATCTTGCACAGAATCCAGCGTCGAAGAGGGCAGTAATACTCGTAGTGGAACTGCTCGAACTCCGGCGTCTGCCGGATCTCATGGAGGAACGACACGTCAATGTCCGACTCCAGCAGCAGCAGCAGCGTGGGCACAGTGATGAGCAGGACACCAATGAGCACGGCGACGAACCTGGCCACGCCCAGCACCCAGGTGTTGACTCTCTCATTGGACGAAAGCAGGCGCAGGCTTGTGGCCACGACCCCGCTCATACGACTCCTGGCGGCCAGGCGGGCGCACTCAAACGCGCGGTCTCTCTCCCTGTCGGCCTCCAACTGGGCCTGGATGTCGGGGTCAGCATGAAGCTCCCTCAGCAACCGAGCGGGACTCTGGACAGGAGAAGAGAAGAGCTGGCTGACCCCTCCTTGACCGTCCTCCACTGGGGTAGGGAGCATGCTGGCGCAAGGGCTGGAGAATCAAGACAAGATGTTCGTGAAATACAAAAACATATCCTGAGGCAAAAAGCAAGAGTTAACATGTAGATCCAGGTCTTGTCTTTTATGACAACATAAATCCTAACCTGAGTATATAAACAGATTAGGTAAAAAGGGATTTAGGGAGTACAAAGTCAGTAAACAAAATGGTGATTTCAGTGTCACAAAAAGTAATGTGGCCTCTAAGTCTGCGGATGCTACATGAGTTTGTATGGAAGAATGTGTCCAAATTTCGGCAAACTATTGTGAAAATCATAAGAGTTTAAAAAGGCAATCTACCAAATACTCAGAAGATAATATATAAACTTCTGTATTTAAAAAAGAAATGATCAGACATTCTATGAATTTTTTTGTACTCAGCAAATATCCTAATTGATCTACAAACTAAAAACGTATTTATTATGACTCAGTTACATGCAAAAAAATATGTATGTAGTTTATAAACCATTGGTTTCTTGGTAGTCTTGAAGCTGGTCAGTATTATTATTATATTTTTTTTACTGCAACTTCCTTAAAGTAATCTTTGGTTAAGCAAGTTTGTATGATTTATTATAGACCTGTAGGCAAGTTCAGAGATGGTGAGAGCACCGCCGCCTTCGTCATCCTCCTCCACTTCATCTTCAGCTTTGGGCGTTAGGAGTGGGAGATTTGAAGTTTCCAGGGAAGCACAATGAGGCTGCAGGTCGTTTATCAAAGCAGAGTTTCCTCTCTCTAAACTTGGCTGCTCTGCGTCCACTGTTGCAACTGAGGGTTCGAGAGGAGACAGTGGAACTGGGTCCTTCAAAGCAAGCACACCTGGCAAGGCAAGAACACAGAAAAAAAATATATAATTCACAGGAGGTAGACGATTCATGAAAAAAGGAAATCAATGGAAAAAAAAAAGGTTTTATATAATTCTTTTTTGGATTAATATTCCAGTACGAGACATACTTATTTGATTAAAAAAAACAAAATAAAAAGAAATGTAGTAATCCTAATCTGAATATGTTACATTTATAAAACACACTGCCTTTAGCTGCAAAACTCTAGTTCAATACATGAACCACACGGTGGCGCTCCTATCTAATTTAAGTGCAACATATAATGCAAGAAGTCTTGCCTAATAAAAATGAAGCAACCAGCTTTGAATTAAACGTAAAGGAAAACAAGGTCAGTTATGTAACTTGTTGATACAGGAATGATAGATATGCCAAAGCTCCCGTCTCCTTCGTTCAAAGTGCATGCTGAAGCTGAAGGATGCGCCAAATGCCCCCACAGAAGCCAGAAGGCTGATTTTACTTTGCATCAGATGAGGTTGCAATTGATTCTGTGATACTGTTTGTGCTTTAGTCCCTTCTAAATTGAGGCTCATGGAAAAGTTAATCTCCTCAATGATGCTATGTGCTCTGACAGCAGAGCAGCGTTACGATTTACATAACTCCTAAGGTGTTGACTCAATGATGAGTGAATGAACATAAATACAAACTACCTAAATAAGTGCCAGGAGCTGGAGGAGGAATCGTCTGGAGCAATAAGACTTAGAAAGGGAAGAACTCCAACTCCAGATCCTGTCTTGTTTTGTTATGAAACACACATTAATGAGCACTTGTGATTAGGAGCGGGTGGGGACATTTATCATAAAAACAACCAAAAATAGAAACTTAATGCATGTAAAACTTAAAGCATGTGAATCCAGAAATAAAAAAACTGTAGAATTTCCTAAACTACAGATACATGATGTAATTTTTAAGACACTTGCATATTGTCAAATTTTATTCTACTAAGTCGGTGCCTTGTAATCAAAATCCACCTTTTTTATGACTTTGACCTTTGTTTTGTTTACAGAAATCTATGATGCCACATATAACAACATCTGCCCTTAAGTGATGCACCTATTGCATCCATTTAGAAATTAAAAACTAAAACTTTTATTGATAGTTAAATATCAGCTGTAATTTACCTTATGGCCTCCGCTTAAGCAAATATGTCCAATTTATTATTGTCTGTTTAACCTCACAAGACTTTAATGATCTAAAGTCATCCTTATTTGGCTGCTCAGAAGCCTATTGGCTGATCAGTCCCTCTTTTTGACAAAAGGAGACCTGAGATCAGTAATGGCAACCTCCAGAAACCTGTTTAGAAGATTTACCAGACTGGCTCAGTGTGGAATGCTCAGTGCTACAGTTTTTATTGAAATAAATTTGCAACGTTTGCAGTATATTTTATTAACTTCTGGGTAAATCTGTGCAATAATATAGTCTTACTCCATCCACCTCAGATGAATGTTCAACATCACTTGATAACTTCCTTTCAGATAATTGTCCTTTTTGTCCAGCCGTGTTTTAAATTGAGACTGAAAAACAAAGACAAAACAAAAAAACGCTCCAAAATCAAAGGCTGTCATATTGCAAGTGACGTTCCAAAACCAAACCACAGCAAAGAGTTTAGCTGTTTCTTTAGTGGTGGTTCTGGTGCTAAACGCTAATGGTTCAAATTGTTTCATTTTTTTCTTTTATATTTCCCCTCTAAAATTAGCTTTAGGTATTAGAAAGAGTGGTAAAAATGCAGTATTAGTATCTCTGTTCTTTAGGTTTCGTAAGCTGAATCAAATCATTAGTAATTATATTATACCGCTATTAATTAAACATGTACTCATTATCATGCAAAACTAAAGTTATCTTTAGCTTTCTGTATAATCATTCATCTAAATGATACTTTTAGTGTAACCTGTTGCTTCATTAATCAGAACTAAAATATGTTTAAATATCCCTTCAAATCTTCAGAGTGACTAACTTTCCTAGATTGTGTGACGGCTATGTTTATCAACCTTGATATTGTTTAATAATAAGACTATTTGGTGTAAAATGCTTCAACCTCATTCGGTTTATTTACGCCTGGTAGGATGCTGTTTCAAAACACAGCTTCTGCTTCCATGTGTAAAGTTTGCAGAATCTGATGCTGCATGCTTGAGTTTTATTCTTGGTACATAATGCAAAGATTTTAGTTTCAATAAAAATTCTATGGGTCCAAAATTGTTCATCAATGATAAATAATTGGATAAATAATCTCTTCTTGTTTGCTGTCCTGTACGTTCTGATGAAAACTTCTCCTGAGATGAGTTGAACAGCAGTAGAAGGTGTAAGATTCCTCTGTGGTCACAACAAACATAGTGATGCAAACACAGTGATGGTTTTTCCACCAATCATGCACAGACAGGCCTAATATTCTTTGCTGCGTAATCTCATTTTCAGCACCATGACACCTAAATTATTTTTATCTGGACACAAACATGAGGAAAAATATGGAGGTTAACTTTGCTCTCTTGGAATGTTATTTAAAACATGTTCACATCTATTCAAGATAAAGATTTACTATTTTATCATATTATTATTTTTCGCACTACAACCATGAAAGGAAGGAACCATATTATATTTAGACTTGAAATGTATCTGGAAAAACAAATCTTACTCCGTACACTAAGATATTTTTCTATATTTCTTCCAGAAGTGGAAAATCCTTTCTTTCTTCTGTTTGTACCCTGTTTGTCTTACTCTTTTCCAGCGAGCCTCTATGATGATCTGGTCTGGTTCTTGCGATCCGCCCGCCGTGCCCCACCAGCCTCACGTAAACGTCTGTTGCAGTGTGATTAGCTATCCTTAGATGGATGTTCCGCCGCGTCGTGATCTTAACCTGACATCTGGCGGCCTCTGGCACCATCACTGAGGCTGCTTGCTCCTCGAAAACCTGGACCGGCCCGACATGTCCCTGCTCTATCCCCTCTCCCTGTGGTCTCTCTGGCATAAGATCCACGATCAGCCCCCCTGTTTGTCCCTGACCTGCACAGTTTCTAGCTTCCCCTAATTGAGGTTGATCACCAACTCTGAGATTAAGGCCGCTTTGCATGAATTCCCCTCCAACATCCCTGACTTTTGTGCATTCGAGCACCTCCATGGTTGGATAACTTTGGGCCGGCTGTTTGCTGAGAGACGCCCACGCATCGACTAACCGCGCCGCCAGCTACCCTAAAACGCACAGAGACAGACGCCGCAAGACATTCACCAGACACATGCCCTCGCTCATACACAGACACAGTGGGCCCTCCTGTGAATGTCAGTGATATTAACATGGAGTGGAGGGGGCATTAGAGGAGGATCAGGCCCAAAGCTGCAGTTTCTATATATAACCGGGTGGTTCTAGCTGCAGAGAAGCAGCTAATCTAGCAGTGATTATGGAGGGGCAGGCCTGACCCCAAACAGGATGGGGATCACTTTGTTTTCCTTTCCACAACTCTGCCTCTATCTGCCTATTTTGCGCCAAAGATTAACTTAGTTCTGTGGTGCATTAGTTACACAACAAGGGAAAGACAAATATTATTCACTGAAACACGTCCCTGATTTAGTCACGGGTCATGACTCGTCACATCACTTCTATGTCCCAAATCTATGACATGCAGTATATAGAGTCCTAGTAAAATAATTCATGTTTTGACCTGACTGTGGGGTAAAAAGTTTGTGTGGTTGTATTTTATGTATGGATTTTGGTATATAATACAGGAACAAGCTGCACTAACAAGAAAAGGACAGCACTGACCTTGGGTCAGTTTCCTGTTCCCCCTCTAATGGTTGAGATTAGTGCTCTGAATATAGATGGTGATCCTAGACCGTCCTGAGGACACTTTATCCCAAAGTCCTTGCAAGGGAAACTTCCATCAGTCAGCATTTGACAGGTTATTGCCGAGAAAGTGTTTAAAAGTGCTTGATTTAATGGTGTTGGCTACAAAATAACCTAAGAGAAATTTATTGAAGAGCAAAGTAGAAAAAAAATATGTTAATGATCACTCTGTACCTTGGTGGACTGTTAATCAGAGGTACAAACCACAGCATAAATCAAAGGTGGAAAAGGTGTTAAACTAATGAATATTTAGTACTTGGGTTCCGCTAAAAAGACGGAAAAACATCTCGATACGTATACAATGGTTTTGCCTAATCTTACTTGCACTTAATTGTAGCAAGTTATTCTTCTTATTTTAGCCTGCAACAGCTGCCAAATAAACACACCGAAAAATAATAAATGCTTTAATTATCTTATTTTCATATTTCCTCATCAGTTTCTTAAGATCATGCAAAGTTAAATACTAACCTTTATAACAATTCCCTCTAATTAATGTAAATAACACTAAAAAGTAGATTCTTCTGCCGTTAGATGAAGTTAGTATGTGATTAATTGAGTCTGATTAGACAGCAGAATCAATGAAAAGCTGAATAGTTAGAAGCCCTGAATAAGATGCTAAATTCAGTTTCCTATTGAAAAGAGCAGGAACCTAATATACGATGTTAGAAGTTTACCAAAAGTTTGGTTGTTGAATATTTCCTCATGTCAAGGAGGTCAGTTAAAAAAACCTGCAATGTACAAAATAAACTTTTTTATTTAAAAGGTTTAAAAAAATTTCTAGGCCAAATCAGATTTTTGGTAACATGTCGTGAGCTCTAGATGCTATAACAGCATTTACATGATATGGTTTATGACAATTTTTTTCTTGTTAAACATGTAAAGTGGGATCAACTTTAGTCAGATGCTTCTGTTTTAAATTCTTACAATTTTGTAAGCATATGACACTAAATATAATTTATTGTCTCTATTCATTGGTTAGATAAAAATATCTTAATATTTTTAAGCACTATGTTGCTGTTTAACACAACACATTCACAGTTTCTTTTGACCTTAACAGAGCAGAGAATACACATAGTTTTTACCTTACATTATCACGTTCTTATCCTGTTTATATTATAGAACAGACAATAAAAATACATTTTTTTCGTCTAAGTTTTTATTGATTTTAAGAAACATAATTAATTACAGTTTGTTTGTTATTTTAATGGGAATTTTGGATGAGGTTGGTGGTGTTGTGAGTTCAGTACAGTATCTCTTTTTCTGCTTTTGTTGGATCATAATTGTCAATAAATGATATTTGAATACCAACATTTTTTGATGTCCATGCCTTACGACCTGCTGGATGCTGAACTAATTATATTCAGTACTAATGACATATACTGTGATAAAATAAGCGAAAAAAAAGATTTGTTCCACTGTAGCAGCATAACTGACTTTCTTGTCTAACCTCAAATCTATTCTAAACCAAGACAGCACAGTTTAAACTTTGAGCAGTCAGTTTTTGAGTTTGCTTAAATTAAATGAACAAGAAAGAAAGCGAGAAAATGATACAGAAACAAGTCTGAGTTTATGTCACAGATGTAAATCCTGTCTCTCGGGGTTACTGGGATAAGCCTAGTATTTGAATTTTGAGTATTTCAGAGTATTTCTCTGAATGTCACTGAATGTTGCAACTTTGAAATGTAGGTAAGGAGCCAACACCACAGAGAATAAACAAAAACGTGCAGACTCAGAGGCTCAGAGGGGCGAGTCCTTGGAGCCACATGCATCACTTTTGATTGAGCTTTCCTTAATGATACAGCGTCAGATGTTTGCTGTGTTTCTGAGATGACAAACCGCACATCTGAGTTTCTAAAGACAACACACTCACAAAGTCAGACATGCAGACACTCAAAGGCATGGGGGGGGGGTCCTCGGGGAGGATCATGGGAGGGGTATTTTTAGGGCGCAGCAATTGGCGTCTCCGGGGAGACGAGGCTGATTCAGGGAGCATCAGCTGCTCAATTAACTCTCTGGCTGCGTGTCGTATATGAGCTTCCTATTACACGAGGGAAGTCCGATGTGACTTTCTGAGGCACATTAAAGGAGGACATGAGAGTGCAACCATGCAGCTAAGCGTATGCAGGTTCCTCCTACCTGGTTCTGCTGCCGCCTCTTCGTATTCATTGGTGGATGGTAGTGCAGGTACCAGGGGCTCCATGTTCATGATGAGGTTTTTGTGGCTTAGAGAATTAAAGCTTCGACTCTGTCCAAACTGCGCTCTAGAAAAAAACAAAAACATGTTGACATATTGAACATGATTAGGTTTTTTTGTGTTGTCCTCCATAGTGTCCAGCAGTACAGTTCTGCAGATGTGTTTATCTTACCTGTGAACCTCTGGTGGATCTCTCTGGATGTTGGAGCTAGCCTCTATGACTTCCTTTGCTACTTTTCCACTAAGGAGGAGAAACAATAACATATTAAATGTGTTACTAACAGCCATGTCACTTTTCTGAATACTGCATTTTTCTTTTTCTATGAAGCCTTAATTATTTATTCCATTGAAAGGAAGTGACTGGTGATGCATGTTGAAATAAAAAGTGTTTAGAATGAATCCAAAAAGCTTTTAAAAACCTGGTTAAGATTAAGGAAGTTTTTTCAGTGTCTAACTGTTGCATTATTAATAAAGTTGCATATTTTGAAGTCTTGAAAATGTGCTCTGATGGATACAGTCTTCCTGTTTTTTTTGTGTTTTTTTACCTTAGTTTCAGAAACTTACAAACAAAATCAATGAAACAGATCTGATCATCACCGCTATTTTTTACTTTTTAATTTCAATACTTCCCATTTTGTGAGAATGTAGTAGTGTTGTTGTTAAACTTAATAACTATGAAAGCTTGTTTTGAACAATGGAAGTCTGTTCATACTTTGCTTTGTTTCAGGGTCAACTGACTCCTTCATCACACCTATTAATGAAATGTTCCGAAGACGAAGGGCGAAAACAATAGATCTGAGTGGAGCACATGTGCGTGTTTACTTAATTTATTTGCCTTACAGTATTTCTCTGTGACCGTTGAACAAATAAATAGCTACAAATTTGTCTGAGTGAAATTTGGTACACTAGCTGAGAAAACCGTTATCAGGGAGACGTTAATGTAAACATGGCTAAAGAAAAGATTACTTACAGTATACTAAGGTCAGTGAACCTTTATAAATGCTATCAAACAAAAAGATAGGAAATAAGTTCTGTGTTATATTACATGCTGAAAATATTTTTATATATCTGGATCTTGTTGTGGTTTAACGTTTGTCCAAAGTTTAGTCCAATTTTTAGGCATTTACTAAAAGATATCAGACACATAAATAACAGTTTTATTTTCATGTTTTATCTTATTATCCTAAGACAACATTAAGTGCAATACAAAGGGTATTTCAGTTTTTTGTATTCAACCAACTTATATCAGATTTTTAAAAATAATATAATGCTTAATAAATCAAACCTGGAGTATTCTAGACTCTGTTAAGCAGCTTTTTATCTTTGCTACCGCTTTGCAATTTGTAAACAATTACTAAATATTAGCGTCAATTGGTTGGCAGGTAAAGGTCCATTTAAAAAAAATCCTAACAGAGTCAAAATCTAAGAGGGTCAAAATGCCAAAAAATCCTGTTAAACTTCCATTTAGGAGTTTAATGGGTTTCCAAATATCTTTGCAGACCTAAAATTTAAATACATTTTAAGTCTTTTTGTTTATTTAGAGCTGATTGACTACAAATGTCATCATAAAATTAAAACCATCAATGTGTTTCCCAATTTAAAATAAAATCGTATTCAGACTTTTAGTTCTTTGGAAAGAAAAGTCAAAAGACAGACAGACTGTTAACAAACTGCTACCAAATTTAGAAATTTCTGTAAATATATACTGAATTAATTATCCTTGTAAACTACATAAACTAGTTGTGCTACATAGATGAACTCAATTGGAATGAAAATAAGGAATAAAATCTGAAAGTTCGAGAAGTTTTCTTACTTTTTTCAGTGTTGGAACAATAAAAATCAAACTCCAAACATTTTTATGGACTTTTCATGACTGGTTACGAAGCCTGCCATGTTCTGTCTCACCTGTATCTGAACCTGCTGCCTTTGAAGAAGATGTTGCTGCTTGAGACGGTCTTTATCTGACTTGACTTTGCGCACCTGACAGACAGAGAGACAGCAGAAGAAACAGAAGTAGATATTTAACAGAGCTTAAAACGTACCATCTAGGTTTCTGTTTATAAAACTCCCAGTTAACCTTAAAGACTTCAGAAATATAACTTGTGGGAGATTTTTTTCGAAACAAGAAGGATTATTTCGCATTGGTTATAATTTTGATTAAACATGCCTTATTGATCATTTTTATGGATTTTGTCCTTCTGCTGCATCTTTTTTTATAATGCTTGTTTCCATTCCTCTATTCCAACCAGGCTAAATAGTATTTCCAGGAAAATAACTTTTTGAGGTGAACAGTATTCAAGATTAACCTAAAGGTTTATCACGAGACGGCCATAGCATCAGCAGTTGAAAACCTAAGCTTGGCAGCCATTTCCAAACTTGATTTACTCTAATTTGATTTAGAGGTTCTAATGGTTGTCTGACATCTGAGCTGACCTTAACTTCAGCTTTCTTTGCCTCCCAGACACAAGCAAACTAGATTCAAAAAGTTATTAAATTGTACACATATACCTCTTCACTATGTTTTCAGCTATCAGCCCATATGGATTAAATCAAATCTTAGAGATGTTTTGAAATTCTTTTTAACTCTGTTTTCTGTTTTACGTCAATTAGGACTGATGACTTTGGCCAATTTGTCTTGACATGCATCTGGTTTATAGGCGACCTTATACACATGCCCCTAAATGTTAAATGAAGTTGGGAGTTAAAAACTTTACAGTATGGCATAGATTGAGTTACACCCTAGGTAGTTTTACTTAGCAATGTATTTACGTAATGTATTTAATGTTATTGTAAACTTCCCTTTTTTTAAATGTAATTTCATGTTGGCCTAGTTTTATTTTAAATGAAATAAAATTAATAATACAGCAATTCTTGGAATCAAATCTGTATTTAAGTTTTATTTTACCTTTTTATCTCACTTTTTATTATTGTCACCTTCTTCCTTACTCTTCATAATGTATTTTGAAGAGTAATGAAGAAGTACGTATGTATAAGCTAGGTTCTTTATAATTATCTATATCTTATGTTAACTTCTTTGCCGTAACAGTGTTTTTCTCAGTTTTTAACCATTTCTGTGTTTCCATACAGTTCTGCTGTCTCTCTTAACCTTAACTAATTTTTTTATTTGTCATTGTTTAATCTTCTATTTCTCCTGTTTGATATTTTGCAGAACATTTTCTGTTGACCTTGAAATTGTATTTGTAGCATTTTGCATGAAGAAAAACGACAATTAAAAAGATGCAGACGCACTTGTAAAAGGCCTGGTTCTCCACTCCGCACTTCCATAGGTGCTTACAAGCTTCAGGAGTTGAGGTGTGAAATGTCAACACCAGCTTTTTCTGCACAGATAGGAAGAAACAAACGAAGAGTAAAAAAGTCAATTATTCCCAAAAGATGCACAAAACCGTCCAAGTGCCTGACATAAAGTGAGGGAGCTGCACAAAACGCTGATCCATACATACAGAGCTGTAGGTTTGGCAAGATATAAAACAGATATAGTGATTTGGGCACAATGCTCAGCAGTAAAAAAGTGCTTGTAGCTTGCAAAGGATGGATCTTTACGGAGAAGTAGAGGTGATTTATTTCTGTAGATGTCTCGTTTTCATTCCTGGGTGTCTGGTAACATGAGAAACCAGATCAATATCCGTCAAATGCGAGATTAGAGAGCGAGCGAATGGCAGAGAGGAAATAGTGAAGTCAATATAATGGTGTGAGTTACAGTAACACATTATGGGGCGTACATCAGTCCCAACTGAAAGTTAGATGTATTTATAATATTCCTGCACAGCTCCCTCTTTGTCATGCAACAGGTGCAGTGCCTTGCAAAAGTATTCATACTCCAACTTTTTAAAATTTGGTGACGTTAGAACAAAAAATCTCAATGAGCAAAATAAAATGGTGCATAATCAGAAAGAAAAACCAAAACAATGCATGGCAACCATCTGATTAATAAGGGAAGGCAACTCTACAAATACATTCCTTCTTTAAAAGCCTTAAATGTTTGTCTAAGTAAAATAACGGAAAAAAAAACCACTGTGAAAAATCGAGAAATAAATCAGATAAGGATTAACTTTCGTATAGATTATAAAAAGCGTATGGCACACATGTAAACTTAAAAATACAAGAGATGTCCACCTAAACTGAAGTTACTTACAGTTTTGGACTGTGGCCGGGTAACAAGTTACAAGTTTCTGTGATAATTTAAAAGTCAAAAGAAAGTCCTTCGGAGATTCTACCAGTCTGTGATTTCTGAGGTCCTGTTCTGTGCTGCGACATGTTGGGTTGGCAGCACATTAAAAATGACTCAACAGGAATTGGACTCTCTGGTGTTTGTTACTGAGACAAGACCCCCCTGTGTTTTTAGACAATGTTTCCCACCTACACAATGCTCATTCATTAAAAACGATGATTTTTGGTACAGGTTTGCCTGTTGTCTGCTACACAACTCAAACATCCTCTAAACCTCCACTAAGTGGCTTTAAAAACCATGCATCATTTTTTTGTAGAATAATTTCCAATAAAATACATTGACATATGCAGCTTTAACATGAAAAAATATGAAAATAGTGCAGAGAAATGATAACTTTTGCAAGGGTTTAAAGTGTGATCTGCATACATGCACAACTTCAGCTAAATCTGTGGTTACATGTGTGTAAAAGTGGCAAGATTTTTAAATCTACAACATCTTGTATATGCAAATATTTTATTAAATTTTTATACCAATATTTTGAAAAAAAACAACTAAATGTTCTTAATTTCAAAAGAATTTTTTCCCTTACTTAATAAATGTAACAAAAGGTTTAACACTTATGAGAATGCTCCACATCCCCTTATAGTATTTAACTGCAGTCTTTTAGCTAGAAAAATACAAAAGACTAAAAAAAAGGAGTCAATCATTTTATTCCATTTTAAACATAATTGAAATGAAAGTAATCCAATTTTAATTCCTTGTTAATTTTACTTAAAGGTTTCTTAGGGAACCGCAGCAGTTTTGGTTTCACCCTGCAGGCATCCTCCAGAGGGCGTCCAGGTCTGCTGTAGGTGTGTTCTCGCACACCTAACATTCTTCAGGCTTGTTACCTTCTAGATAACAGGAACAGGTCGTTAGTCAGTGCTAATCTACGTAGTAAAGTTGAGCCCTCCAGAGAGTTATCTGCGCTTTTTTTCCTCCCCAGGTTTTCTACCTTATGCTTTGTTCACTCAGTAATTTTCTCGTCAGATCAATCGACTACTATGATTTTCTGGATCTAGATTGTATGGCTCCCAGTACCTCAGAAAATATTGAATTGTGTAAATTGTTTTCACATTACTACAAAGAGACTTAAATATTTAAAACAATTATTTTCAGTACTTGACAAAAGATAAACTACAAGCAATTCAGCATAACTTTGCATTTCAGTGCTAGATTAGGTCTCAGTAGGTTGTTTAAAAAAAAAAAAAAAATATATATATATATATATATATATATATATATATATATATATATATATATATATATATATATATATATATATATATATATATATATATATATATATATTTTTTTTTTTTTTTTAAACAACCTACTGAGACCTAATCTAGCACTGAAAT